>JAIFHC010000256.1:0-50000 GCA_021229015.1 Solen grandis | reverse complement strand
AAAATGTTGGGTCTTTGAGCATAAAACTACTTTTAGATAAACTACATAAATGACATTCCAAATCTATAACTAACTTGTTCTATATATATATTAACAAGGTCAATAACCTTGACCCTATCCAAGTTTCATTCTGGTACACAGAAAAACAGTTTCATTGTGCCATTAATTTTCAGTAAAAGGAGGTGATGAACAACAAGGTCAAACACTCACTATACAATGTGAAATCAGCTGGAAGCTTTATTATCTCATGTTGATCAAATTTAAGAAAGTGCTGATAAATACTACTCAATGCTCAGTCTTAAACATTTGATGTTCACAAGCCGTAAAGGTTGAACAAAGGTAATCAATCCTTTATTTTAATGTACAGTAGAATATATCACTTTTCTATTAAGTGATATATATAATGTTATTTATTTATCACTTCAGATTATAAGCTATATATGTTTACTGATAATTATTATCAAAAACCATTATCTGATAAGTTGAATTATAATCAAAGACCCAAGACTTTTGAACACATATAAATTCAAAGAGTGAATCCATGTAAAATATAGCAGTAATGAAAATAAAAAATAACAACATAAAAGTAAGTAAATGAACACTGTGATATTCATTAGAATATGAAGAGCATTTCAACATATCATAACCTCAATGAACTAACATAAAATAAATGGAAAACTTCAGTTCATATAATTATTAAAAATATAGTATTGCAGATCATATCTTAAGTATTTAGTATTATTGTGTTCATATTTTTTATGTTGAAATTGAAACTTAATTTTAAACTAATGATTATTTGAATCTGGTTTCAACTGATGTTTATAAATTTGAAATGAATCCATATTTTTTAGACCAAGTGTTTCTATAGCACTCAAGACCATTAATTATTTCTAACTTAACAGAATAATCACTATTATGCAAGCTAGATTTGAATGATAAGTATTTTCAAACCTAGCTACTCTAAATTATTGCATACACTTGTCGACACAAACTACTTCAGAGGGCCATAAGTCTTTTATTCTCATTGATATAAAACCCATGCCTCTGTTCTAATACTGGAAGAGACCATGCGGAAATAAAATGCTTACTTATTACGAAAAGTTCTACAACGGAAGTGGCAACTCCGTGTTCGTTCCTTGCTTCACATTTGTAGTAGGCCTCATCGTCAATGGTGACATTCTTAATTGTCAGGGTACACTCATTGCGATGATATTCAGTAATGAAGCGCTCTTCTGTCGGTAGGGGCTCATCATCCTAGTCAAAGAAATTAAATAATTTGTATAAAACTGTCAAGTAATTTGCAAACAAATTGTTTTTATTATTTATTATATTTTCAGCATATTTCAAAGCATATTGAAATGAATTATTTCATGGCAGTTCATCATGGAAAATACAAAATTTATACCACGTATTCCATTTAATATACATTTGAAATGATTAAACATCAAAATCATAGTTACTGTTTTCAGCATATTTCAAAGCATCTTTTAATGGAAAATTTAAAATTTAAAAAATTTTTTGAAAGATTTAAACATAAATTAATTGGACAGCTTAAAACAATTACTTACCATATACCATGTGATCTGCGGGGTTGGTTTTCCCATTACAGTGCAAGTGAGCGTTACTGTTGTTCCCTCGGGAACATCAACATGTTTCTGGAGGGTCGTGATGAAACGGGGAGCTTCGAAATCTCTTTCACTAATCTCTTCCGGTTTAGCAGGGGATACAGTTTCTTCTGAAACTTCTGTTTGAGGCACTTCTGAAAAATGGAGTGAAAATGAATAATCTACTTTTTTTTAATCCATAGTTATGTTTTGCATACTCACATCACTAAAACTGATCCATTTTTTTTTATTTTCTTTTACTGATTAAAAAGTGAAAATGTACTTTAAATTTTATAACACTGAAGTTATCTTATCTATTAAAAGTAAAAGGTTATCTATTACCATGCAAATTAAATACACTTGTACCTCTCCATATGTAATAACCAAAATAACCAAAAAAAAACAAACAAACAAACAAACAAAAACAAAACAAAACAAAAAGCTCTTCAGAATGATTGTTTCAAGAGACAACTTTCATGATTGACCGATGCATTAATTCATGATTACCTTTTTGTTCAATAGTCAGCTCAACAGTTTCTGTGGTCTCACTTGTTTTCACCGTTGTCGTCTCCTTGACTGTCATTTCTTCATCAGTAGTCTCTTCAAGAGCTGTTTTGAGACAAACCATACAACAACTGTGAAATATGCAACCTGAGATGCTTATTCAGAGAACAAATATGTCCTACATAAAATATAATTTTCAAGAAAGAAGAGTGAAAAGAATTATTTCGGCTAATTTCTTGGCGATTCTGTAAATAATAAATTGGTAACTGATTATGTATTGATAACTTCCCCTACATCCAATTTTTGAAGTTTTCAGTTTTGAGCTTCGAGGAGCAATTTATATTTTCCAATGGAATAAAACATTCAATAAACATAAAGATAGGAGTATTACACAATTTCATTATGCCTAAACAGGAAATGTATGTACAATTAAAAAATATGGGCAGATGTAACCATCAGTGTTTGAGTTGAGTTCATAACACTAGGTGTCTGAAAAAAGTATGATGGAAAAAAATGCTTTTTCATGTACACACAAAAATGCAATACGGTGATACATGGGGTGAAAAAAAAACCGGACAAGTGTGGAATTAAAACAGGATTCACTATGCTTTGATATCACTTAACATGCAAGAGATAAGGATAATCATGCCATCTGCAAAAACAAAATAAAACCTACAAATAGCTTTTTAGTTTATCACATTCATAATTATATATTGAAAACCTATGTATTGAATATATCAGTTGCAAATTTGAAAAGAAATCTACTTATCAATGCGACTGACTGACTATATCAATTAACTTCTAATGCTATTCTTCCTCTAATACAGTTCTCAGGAAAAAAAGGCATTGTAGACTATACTTACATATAATTGTGAGGTAGCAGATGGATGTAATTGTTCCCAATGTATTTGTCACAACTACTTTGTATTCTCCCTCATCCTTGAGAAGAACCTCAGGAATGACTAGCTTACTGAATTCCTTCTCAATTGTTACTTTGTAATATTCTGATGACTCAATTGGTTTATCATCAACATACCAAACCACTTCTGGAAAAGGTTCACTTCTAAACTCAATTGTGAGCTCTACAGTGACACCTTCATATACTGTCAAGTCAGTAAGTGATTTGATTAATTTTGGAGCAAATTCAGTAGTTTCTACAATATGTGTCTCAGTTGTAGTTTTAGTAGTTTTCTCCTGGACAGTTATAGTCATTTCCTGTGGAACTTCATCAACAGGTATGTCAAGAGATACTTTTTCTGTTGTGATTTCTTTCATAGTTTCTTCTTCAGGAATTTCTTCCTCTACATCTATTTCTTCCAATACAGTTTTTTTAGTGACTGAGATATCAGTGACTTCCTCTGTAATTGTTTGTTTTGGAAGAATATCTATTAATATACCAGAATCTTCAGGTTTTTTCTCCTTTTGAATTTCAAATGAAACTTTTGAAACTGTTACTTCCTGTTTCTCCTTTTCTGTTACTTCTTCATCAGTTACAGTTGGTATTTCTTCATCCTTGTCCTCCTCTCTAGGTAGAATTTCCATTGATGTTACTTCTTTTTGTATTTCAGCAATTTCAACTTCAGGCTTTTCTGGAATTTTGACAGAGACAACAGAAACTTCTTTTGTTTTTTCCTGCAATTCACTTTCTAGAATATCTTCAGGAACTTTTTCCGTCAAAGTCATATCAACATCTGGTTTTTCAGTAACCTCTTCTGATAAGATCTCTTGTACTTCCTCAACATATTCCAATGGAATTTCCTGAATTTTTTCTTCAGGCTGGCTCACTTCAGGGGAAATTTCTGAAATTTCCTTGTCTGAAATAACAGCGTGTGCAACTGTGTCTTCAGGAACAAGTTCTGTGACTTCCATAAATGGTTTTTCTTCTATCTCATGCATTTTCTCAAGGACACTTTCTTCATCTTCCAATACCTCAGTGGGTAGCAGCTCTCCTTGAACAGCTCTTTCAATAATTTCTTTTGTAATTTCTTCTGCATACTGTGCTATTGTCTCAGATTCAATATCTTGAAGTGGTGTCTCTTCCACATCTTTTTCATCTATTTTAATGTACGATATTTCTTTCTTATGAACATATACATCTTCACTGACCAGTTCAACAGGTCTAGGAGTTTCTTGTTCAGTTTCCTTTTCAGAAATTGTTTCTGTTAATTCTTCAGGCGTTCTTCTACACCCTCCTTTGTCTTTGAAATTATCAAATCAGAAATTTTTACTGATTCTAAAATCTCCTTTGAAATACCTTCAGAATATCTATCTATTTCCTCTGATGGTAAGGTTGTTACTTCCTCATCTGCCACAGTTTCTGAGATTTCTGCCCTAGAAATTATTTCAGCTCTTTCCTGAACAATTTCTTTCTCGTCTGGATGAATAATTTCTTGGAGATCCTCAACTTTGGGTTCGTCTATTTTTGTCTCTTTTTCAGGAATATCTTCTTCCTTTTCTGGTTCAGTCAGAGCTATAATTTCTGGAGTAACAAGAAGCTTATCCTCAACTTCTGTCTCTGTTTCTTTTATAAATTCAGTAGTTATTTCACAGACTTCTGTCATTTCTGGTGATTCAGTTCAGTCTCTGGAATACCTTCTATGATTTTGGATGGCACTTCATCAGTTTTGACTGGTGTATCCATTTCATCTGTGACTTTATCTTCTAAAATGTGTTCTTCATCAATTTCACTGACTTCTGTTACTTCCTCTGCTTCTTCCAAAACCTCTGACACTTCGGCTTTTGTAGGGATAACATCTACTTTCATTTCTGGTAAAGGTTCCTCTCTATGTTCTTCTTTAAGGATCTCTTCAACAACATCTTTACTGGGTATTACTATTTCGTCCTCTGGTTCAATTTCGATAGTTTCTGATATATCTTCTTTTTTCAAAGAAATAACTTCCTTTGTTTCTTCAACAGTTTCTGTAACAGGGACTTGTATTTCTGATTCAGTGACAATATCTTCTACTTTTTCTGGAATTTTTTCTTCAAGTGGAACATAGGATGTTTTTTCTTCTTCAGTCTTTGTTTCTCCTTGAGTTACTTCCATGATTATATCCTCTCCATGTATAGTGTCACTTTCAACCACATCCATCCCAAGTGTAACAGTTTCAATGTGTTTGTCATCAAATTCCTCTTGAACATCTGTAGGGAGCTTCTCAGTTATCTTTATGGTGTCTTTCAGCTCCTCAATTTTTTCCTCTTTTGGCCCTTCAATTTCTGGTTCAGAAGAAATGTCTTCCTCTTTTACCTTTTCACCAAGATCAAATATTAGTTCTTCTGTTTCAAATTCAGGTTTTGCCTTTTCAAGTTCAAATGTTTCTGTGTATACAGTTTCTGTTTCAACTACAGGTGCAGTCACTTGCATTTCAATTATAGATGTTTTTCTTTCTCTAGTGTCAATGTCTATAAGAACTTCATGGGTATCAAGAAGAGGTTTGGTTTCTGTTTCAACTGTCTCTGTTAAGTATGGAACTTCTTTTGATTCTTGGGGTAAAGACTCGCCTATGAACATTTCCAATTCTTCAACATCTGTTTCTTTCTTAACTACAACAGTTGAAATATCAGTCACAGTTTGGACTTTAGGTTTTGCATCAATCTTAAAAACAACTTCTTGTGGCTCAGTCTGGGACTTGGTCTCAACAATTGTTTCTTTGAATTTTTCAATCTCTTCAATTACTGGCTTAACTTCTTTTTCAACTGTGATTTCCTCTACGACTGCAACCTCTGTATCTTTAGTTGGAGCAGTTAATTCCATTTCGATGACAGATGTTTTCCTTGGTTTTGTCTCTAGCTCAACAAATTCTTTTGTTTCGAGTTGGGGCTTCGTTTCCATTTCAATGAATCTTTATACATCTCAATTTTATCAGTTTTAGGTTGAATAACCTCGGTCGTAACTGTCACTTTTTCTACAAAAGTCACTTCGGTTTCCTTTTCTGGTTGCGGTATTTCCATTTCATAACTGAAGGTTCCTTTGGTTTGATGTCTATCTGAACAACCTTTTCAGTGTCAGGTTGCGGCTTTGTTTCTACCTCAGTTGTTTCTCTGAATGTTACCTCTGGGGGTTTTTGGAAAATTGCCTCTGGCCTTGTTTCTATCTGAGAACTACTTCTTGATCATCATATTGTGGTTTTGTCTCCACTTCTAATGTTTCCTTAAAAGTTTCAATTTCCTGTTCAATGACCTCTTTCTTTATAGTAACTGTCTGTTTAAATGTTGTTAATTTTTTCAAAACAGATGGCTGCTTTTCTGGCTGAGGTTTTGCCTCTATCTCTATCATTTCCATGAAACTTGGAACTTCTTCAATTTGAGGAATACTTACTTTTTCATCTTTTGTGATTTCTTCAATTTCTTGCACTTCTATATCTTCTCCAGTTGCAGACACTTCAACTTCCATAACTGAAGTTTTTCTAGGTTTTGTCTCTACCTGTACAATAACCTCTTGTGTTTCAGGCTTTGTTTCAACCTCAACAGTCTCCTTGTAAATTTGAATTTCTTCTGGTTCCTTTTCTATGGTTTCCTTAAATGTTGTTTCTATTACCTCAACTGGTGCTGGAATTTCCATTTCAACAACAGTTGGCTGCTTTTCTGGCTGAGGTTTTGCTTCCATTTCTATTGTCTCCTTGAAACTAGGAACTTCTTCAATTTCAGGCATACTTACTTTTTTCTCTATTGTAATTTCTTCAATTTCTTGCACTTCAATGTCTTTTCCTGGAGCAGACACTTCAACTTCAATAACAGAAGTTTTTCTTGGTTTTGTCTCTACCTGTACAAGGACCTCTTGTGTTTCAGGTTTTGTTTCAACCTCAACAGTCTCCTTGTAAATTTGAACTTCTTCTGGTTCCTTTTCTATAGTTTCTTTAAGAATGGTTTCCTTAAATGTTGTTTCTGTTACCTCAACTGGTGCTGGAATTTCCATTTCAATTGGTTTTCTGGCTGGGTTTTGCTTCCTTTTTCCTTAAACTAGGAACTTCTTCAATTTCAGGCATACTTACTTTTTTCTCTATTGTAATTTCTTCAATTTCTTGCACTTCAATGTCTTTTCCTGGAGCAGACACTTCAACTTCAATAACAGAAGTTTTTCTTGGTTTTGTCTCTACTTGTACAAGGACCTCTTGTGTTTCAGGTTTTGTTTCGACCTCAACAGTCTCCTTGTAAATTTGAACTTCTTCTGGTTCCTTTTCTATAGTTTCTTTAGAATGGTTTCCTTAAATGTTGTTTCTGTTACCTCAACTGGTGCTGGAATTTCCATTTCAACAACAGTTGGCTGTTTTTCTGGCTGAGGTTTTGCTTCAATTTCTATTGTCTCCTTGAAGCTAGGAACTTCTTCAATTTCAGGCATACTTACTTTTTTCTCTATTGTAATTTCTTCAATTTCTTGCACTTCAATGTCTTTTCCTGGAGCAGACACTTCAACTTCAATTACAGAAGTTTTTCTTGGTTTTGTCTCTACTTGTACAAGAACCTCTTGTGTTTTTCCCAACAGTCTCCTTGTAAATTTGAACTTCTTCTGGTTCCT
The DNA here is from genome assembly GCA_021229015.1 of Solen grandis. NCBI lineage: Eukaryota > Metazoa > Mollusca > Bivalvia > Adapedonta > Solenidae > Solen > Solen grandis. Next base: position 42,377 of record JAIFHC010000256.1, on the reverse strand, counting down.
TTTCTATAGTTTCTTTAAGAATGGTTTCCTTAAATGTTGTTTCTGTTACCTCAACTGGTGCTGGAATTTCCATTTCAACAACAGTTGGCTGCTTTTCTGGCTGTGGTTTTGCTTCCATTTCTATTGTTTCCTTGAAACTAGGAACTTCTTCAATCTCAGGCATACTTACTTTTTTCTCTATTGTAATTTCTTCAATTTCTTGCACTTCAATGTCTTTTCCTGGAGCAGACACTTCAACTTCAATAACTGAAGTTTTTCTTGGTTTTGTCTCTACTTGTACAAGAACCTCTTGTGTTTCAGGTTTTGTTTCAACCTCAACAGTCTCCTTGTAAATCTGAACTTCTTCTGGTTCCTTTTCTATGGTTTCCTTAAATGTAGTTTCTATTACCTCAACTGGTGCTGGAATTTCCATTTCAACAACAGTTGGCTGCTTTTCTGGTTGTGGTTTTGCTTCCATTTCTATTGTCTCCTTGAAACTAGGAACTTCTTCAATTTCAGGCATACTTACTTTTTTCTCTATTGTAATTTCTTCAATTTCTTGCACTTCAATGTCTTTTCCTGGAGCAGACACTTCAACTTCAATAACAGAAGTTTTTCTTGGTTTTGTCTCTACCTGTACAAGGACCTCTTGTGTTTCAGGTTTTGTTTCGACCTCAACAGTTTCCTTGTAAATTTGAACTTCTTCTGGTTCCTTTTCTATAGTTTCTTTGAGAATGGTTTCCTTAAATGTTGTTTCTGTTACCTCAACTGGTGCTGGAATTTCCATTTCAACAACAGTTGGCTGTTTTTCTGGCTGTGGTTTTGCTTCCATTTCTATTGTCTCCTTGAAGCTAGGAACTTCTTCAATTTCAGGCATACTTACTTTTTTCTCTATTGTAATTTCTTCAATTTCTTGCACTTCAATGTCTTTTCCTGGAGCAGACACTTCAACTTCAATAACAGAAGTTTTTCTTGGTTTCGTCTCTACCTGTACAAGAACCTCTTGTGTTTCAGGTTTTGTTTCGACCTCAACTGTCTCCTTATATATCTGAACTTCTTCTGGTTCCTTAACAATTACTTCTTCGAGAATGGTTTCCTTAAATGTTTCTATTTCCTCCTGGGGTGTTGGTTTTTCAATTTCTGAAACAACTTCTATTTGTTTGGCATCCACCTTGAAAACTACCTCCTGCATTTTTTGTTGTGGTTTAGTTTCCATCTCCAGTGTTTCTTTAAATGTAGTCACTTCCTCTGGAACAACTTCAGCTTCAACTTCCTTTTCTACTGTAACCACCTCCTTGTATGAAGTCTCTATTTGTTCGGGTACAGGAATTTCCATAGTAACAACCGATGGTTCTTGTTTAGATTCAATCTGCATTAGTATTTCCTGTCTCTCAGGTGTTTGTTGTGTTTCAACTTCTACAGTCTCTTTGTATGTATGTGTTTCTGTAACTTCCGGTGCTAAACTTTCAACAGTTTCCTTAGATACTATTTCAGTTTCAGTTATTTCTGTTACAACCTGTGGTGTTTCACCAATATGAAACACAACTTTTTCAGATTTTGGTTTTGATTCAACCATTACTTCCTCTTTAAATGAAGGCTGTTCCTTGACATGTAAAGACAGTTCTGTTGTTTGTTGTTGTGGGCGTTTTTCCACCTCGATTGTGACTTTTTCCTTTTCAGGTTTTTCCTCTTGCTTCTCAACTGTGATGACCTCTTTGTATGTGGTCACAGTTGTGTCAACAGGAGCTGGCATTTCTACTTCTTCGTCTTCAAATTGTCTTTCTTCCATAGAAGACTCAATTTCAGCAGCTGGAAATTTTTCAATAGTTTACAGTTTTATGCAAAATCCCATCCTTACTCGAGAGTGTGAGTAGAAGCACTTGTGGTGATGTTATTTTTGTTATATGCATTGCTGGTTATTACGATGACTTATACAGAAATGATGTTTAATGTGAATATGTAAGTTAAGTGAAAGACTTAAATATTTCAATTTACCTATGACTATACTTTCATACCTGTATCTCTACAGAAACGTTTATCTTCTAATCAGTTTGTTGGATTCAACATCCCACCGACTTCTTCTAATCAGTGCACACTGCATTAAGTTCATTCTTATGGAAATTTAATATATAACTAGAAAAAACAATTTATCTCAATGGCTTGCTACACCTACATTTTAATAAAAATATATCATTTATTTCAGAAAGGAGAAGCATAGTTACTTCTATTAACTAGAAGCTTAATTGGGGTTAAAAATCAAAACTACATTATGTTCCTTTAAAAGTGAGAGAGATGGGGGAAGAGAAACACATGGTTCTTTGAAAAAAAGGGCGAGGAACTCATATGCTTTCAAATGTGTAAGAAATGCACTATCATAAAGAAGTACTTTGTTCAAATATTGCAGGAGAATAACTCAACAAGCAATTGTGAAAGGGTTTCTATGGAAAACTGGGCCAAAAGGGTTAAAACCCAAAAAACCATTCGTGAATATACCATGGATAGTTAGGGGACACACAAGGTATCAAAGACCACTTCTAGGAATACAAAACTTGGCATGACATCAATGGGATCCAAAAGGTCAGAAATCACAAAGAGCTAGTCAATTAAAATGCAAGACAGACTTTTTTAAGGCTTAAAAGATGGGCAAAATATCTAATCAGTTAAACATTGATACATGTTTTACTGAATTTCCTTTACAAAAATATACAAAAAAAAACAAAAAAAAACAAAAAAAACTGTACTTAGAATTAAAATAACTAAACTAACTTTGGTGAAAAAATAACCATCATGTTTGTCAGATAATGTAAATGTAATACTTTTCTTAATAACATTTTGTACATTATCACTCATTACAAATTGAATAGAAAACAGAAAATATAAATGACATGTTCATTAGATTTCTTCAACACTTTCACAAAAAAGAACTGTTTTCAGTTAACCTTGCTATCAGTTCTTGGATGGACCAGTACTGAACATAAAGCGATTGCAGTAAAACAAACGATTTCTAAATCAACTCAGTGCAGGTTTGCACTTGAGTGTAATTAGATGTCATTACATTGCATGTCCTCTCTAGTTATCATTAACACGGTCCCTATCTCTTATCATGTTTACCATATATATCAAAGTCTAAATTGACAGAGCATAGGTGGACATGCATTATTCTCGTTTATTGAATCATTAATTTTGTTCCTAAAAGTTACCAGAAATAGTCAAGGTAATTCCAAAAAATTGTAAAACCAAAAGCAACAAAGTTATATATAACAACTTACATATCAAAGGTTGTTTTAAAAAAGGTTGTTCTTTCTGTATCACTGATTAGAGAAAAGCTTAATTACTCAAGTGTATCTTTTAAAAAAAAAAGAATGAAAAAGCTTGATGATTTAATGAATGATTTTGCTGACAACGTTAGTAACAGAAAGTTAATAAGAATGAGTAAAAAAATGTAACAGTACCCTAATACAACCAACCTTACTTATCTCCAAGTAAAAATTAAGTTACTTAAGATAGGAATATATTTCAATGCTCTTTTTTGACAGAGTACTATAGTAAAGGATTAAGATAACACACATTCACATTCCTGACATTTTTTACAATGTAATTCTTAGGAAACAAGACTAATGTAATGTGTTCCTTTTTAATTTACTTATGACTTAGTAAGGCTGGTGGAATTAAGGCTAGATAATTTTTACGTTTACTAAATAACTGATACATGAATTTTACTGATATATATTACTAAAATTTGTATCCTCATGCTAAGTTGTTTTCAAGGTTGTGTTTAATAAAAAATAAACAAAACATGCTAGATATGACTGTAAAAACATATACCGTATTAAATAATCTCAATATGCACATCAGAGGTCATAATATTGGGAAATAAACCAAATGAAAATCTTAGTCTGTAAGGTTTACAGACATGGAGGAATACAAGGAAAAAAGTTATGACCAGCTTTCACTAAAATATCTAAAATTTGACAAAATTGTATATTTCGATGTCTACTCCCAACAGAAAAAGATGGCCATATCTTTATTCAAAACAAAAGTACTTACGTAATACTGTCACATAGGCCGAGGTCGTTGCTGTTCCGAATTCGTTGATTGCCTCTACCCAGTATTCACCTTCATCATCGACAAAGACCTCATGCATGGTGAGCAGACAACGACCTTCTTCAAACACTATCTCAACATCATCAGCAGGAGAGAGTTCTTCTTCGTCAACAAACCAGTGAATGGAAGGTGTTGGGTAACCTCTGACATGTGCTTCCATTCTCAGATCTGCTCCTTCTGGCAGTGTTTCATCCTTCAAAGGAAGGGTAAATACTGGTCGCTCAGGTTGTTGCTCAGGTACTGCAATCTCTCCAGTCTCTTCAAGAATTTCATGTTCCACAGTTTCTACATCTTCATCCTCTTCCATGCCAAAAGTTACTGTCACAACATCTGTTTCTGGTTGAACCTCTGGTTCTTTGGCAAGTGTTATTTCAACCTTGGCTGGTTCTACTGGCTCTTCTTTGTCTTCAGCTTCGAATGCTCCACTGTCTCGGGCTTTGCAGTTTCTGTTTCCATGATCACTTCTGATATTTCTCCTTGCTCAGGTTTCTCTGCTTCTACTTCTGCCACTTGTGGCTGTTCAATACCTTCTTCTAACACATCAATTTTGTATTCCTCTGGAAGTTTTGAATCGGGTTTAGCAATGTCAACCTTAACTTCGGAAATCAATCCCTGGTCTTGAATTTCCATTGTAACTTCAGCAACATCTGGTTGGTCAACAGATTCATGAACAATATCTACTTTGTATTCATCTGGATGTGTTGGCTTGGGTTTTTCAAGTTCAACAACAACTTCACTTTCAAGGGTAGATTCAGTAGTTATTTCAGAAACATCAGTAACATCTGGTTTTTCAAGTGCCTCTGAAACAATGTCAACTTTAAATGGTTGTGCCTCTTTCTTTTCTGGCTTAGCAACATCATGTACAACTTCAGTTTCTTCAGTTGTCTCTGATGTTGTTTCTGATACATCAGATACATCTGGTTGCTCAATGACTTCAGCCAGTTCGTCAGATTTGGATTCCTCTGGTTTTGATTCCTCTGGAATTTAAAATTTGGAATTCAGCAACCTCTGAAACATCTGGTTGTTCAACAACTTCGGGAATTTCATCTGATTTGGATTCCTCTGGTTTTGATTCCTCTGGTTTGGAAGTTTCAACAACCACCTCAGATTCTTGTGTTGTTTCAGATGGAACTTCAGGAACGTCTGACACGTCAGGTTGTTCCACAACTTCTGGGATTTCATCTGATTTGGATTCCTCTGGTTTTGATTCCTCTGGTTTGGAAGTGTCAACAACTACCTCAGATTCTTGTGTTGTTTCAGATGGAACTTCAGCAACCTCTGACACGTCAGGTTGTTCCACAACTTCGGAATTTCATCTGATTTGGATTCCTCTGGTTTTGATTCCTCTGGTTTGGAAGTGTCAACAACAACTTCAGTTTCTTGTGTTGTTTCAGATGGAACATCAGATACTTCTGAGACATCTGGCTGTTCAACAACTTCAGCAATTTCATCAGATTTAGATTCTTCTGGTTTTGATTCTTCTGGTTATGTGTCTGATTTTTTAAGTCTCGTACACAACATCTTCTTCCTTTGTTTGTTCAGTTTGGGCTTCTTTAACATCAGTAACAGAAGGTTCTTCAATGGTTTCAATGATTTCTTCAGATTTTGAAATATCAGGTGTTTATTCCTCTGGTACAGAAACATCAACAACAACATCTTTCATTGTTGGTTGTTCTAATGCTTCTTCTGGAACTTCTTCTACATCTGCCTTGGTTTAACCACAACATCAGTTTCAGCAGGTGTTTCTACTGGTGTCTCAAAAACATCATCAATTGTTGGTTTCTCAACAATTTCCTCTATTACTTCAATCTTAGATACTTCTGGTTGAACTAACCCAATCTTGGTTCCTTCGATGTTTCAGTACATTCCAATTTTAAATCCTCTGTAAGATCCGTTCAATACTTACATCCGGTTTTTCAATAATTTCTGTTTCAATATCTATTTGCGATTCCTCTGTTTCTGTTTCCTCAACTTCTTTCACTTCTGTCTTTTCTAATAATTTTTTTTTTTTTTTTCCTTTTGGTTTCAATGCTCTCAGTTACAATTTCCACTTTTGACACTTCAGAAACAGTTGGCTCTGGTTTACTTACTTCAAATACAACCTCTTTAGTTGTACTTGTTTCGGATGGTGTTTCTGTTACTTCTGTAACTTCTGGTTTTTCTTTAATTGGTTTAAAAATTTTTTTTTTTTTAAAATTATTGTTTTTTGTTCCTAAAATCTCAACTTTTGATTGTTCTGGTTCCTTAGGTGCTGGTTTAGCAAAGTCAATAACCACTTCAGACTTCTCAGTTACTTCTGGTGATTCCTCTGTCACCTCAGTCACTTCAGGTTTATCAACAATTTCGATCACTGTCTCAGCTTTGAACTCTGTAGTATCTCTTTCAGGAATTTCTTCAATCTAAATAATAAATGCAAGGTTTCGTAAAAAACTAAGAATGGTCAAAGTAAGATTACATCTAATTAACAAAATATGTGGAACTTTCATACACTACATTTGCATTAGAACTGACTTTTTTATATTTGTCCTCAACAACAAAGAAAATGAAGTGTGCAGCAAATTCTGAAATTTCAAATAGATATAACTTTTGAGCAATAAGATTGAGACTTATATTTTACTTAATATTTTTTTTTTTAAAAAAAAAAAATTTTTTTAAAAATAAAGAATTTAAGTAACTTTTTAAGAAGATCAATCAAATCATTTCTGGTGAAATCAAAAAAAAAAAAAAATGAAATACGAATTTGGGCTATACCATGATTTTTATGGTGTATGAATGCGTTCTGGAAATTGATACTAATCATTTGGTTAAATTACCTTCATTTCTTCAGCCGGTACTGCCTCAACAGGGGACTCAGAAGACAGATCAGACAATTCCCCAACTTGAACTTGGTCTTCATGTAGGACGGTTCGCATGATCTCTTCACGTCGAATCTCAGTCTCTTGAAGATCTGCATCAATGTCTTCTCTTACACCTAAAATTCATCCATTTAATTTCAAAATAATTATTTGAAGAAGAAAAAATAATCATGAAAAAACATAACTTCTTTATATGTCTAACAATAAGATTTTTTTTCAAATTAAGTTAAGAAATGTATATTACAAGAAACATATTTACAATATAAACAAGAGCACCAAATGCAGATGCCAACGCTCTCCTGATAGGTTTCATTTTTTAAAAAGGGGAAATAAATTATGACCTAAGAGTTATGCCTTTGATGAGAATGTAGCCCTTGAGATAGTGAACAAGAGGGCCATGGTGGCCCTTAATTGCTCACTTGATTACTGACCATGCCTTACCCATGATTGAACTTGACCGAAATATCATCAAGACAAAAATTCTGACCTAGTTTGCGAAAGATTCAGTTAATAATGTCAAACCTAGAGTGTTAACAGGATTATACTAAGATCTGACCTAGTGACCTATTTTTTTTTAAACAATGCCTTACCCATGATCGAACTTGACCGAGACATCATCATCAACACAAACATTTCTTACAAGTTTGACAAAATTTGTATGAAGTATGATGAAGAGTGGTTTAATGGTTATGAAGTTATGGCCAAGGTTTACGTTTTTCACCAAGACGACACCAGAATGATTACAACTCTTTTTCTTTGAAAAACAGAGGACCTAATAAAATTTCAAATTAAAATTGTCTTTCATAGAAAAAATTCAAATTTCAAATTTTACCTGAAAAGATTGCATGAATGCGATCTTGCATTTCCTGCATCTCTTCAAGCATTTCCTGCCTCATTGCAGTAGTCTCGGTATCCGAGTCTGCAATTTGGCGTGGGGACATTGCTTCCTGGGAGGACAGCACAGAGTCAGAAGCTTCTTCAGTATCTGCTACATATTCATAAGCTGAAAGAACAGATTGTAACCACTTTGATAATATGGACTATGATAATCATCATCTGATTTTATTTCCATTTTAACCAATTTAATATCACAACATATAAAACAAGAAAGTATTGGTTAATTACTTTAAGTTTAGTTTAAACAAATATAGAAAATTCAAGTACAAAATCCAATTAATTTAGTGAGTGAATTAACAACTATATGAAAACATATTTCATAGAATTAAAAGATAACTATATGAAACAAAGCACACATTCTTACATTCAACTTCTAGAGTCGCCCTTGTAACAGCTCTACCCTTTGTATCCTCGGCAACACAGCAGTATTCGCCAGCATCTTGTGGGAAAGACCTCCACAATGAGCAATGTACATTTGCCTCCTTCAGGCTCGAAAGTAATTCTGAAAATGTGTGCATTTTTTCATTTTCTTAAATTCTTATTATTCTCAAATATAGCTTTATGTTAAGTTAATTTACAGCAATATTTACATCGCTTTCATAAATTATACTTGTTATATATCAATTCTGTGCTAAGATGAGCATTTATACTTTCGAAAAAAGTAAATATGATTTGTCAGAGACTTATATATTAAGGAAAGTATCGTCATAATTTTTTCATGAAAAACTTTGTGTTAATCAAAGTTTTGAAATGCAACTTTTAACTTTACCTGAAGTCCTGGTTTTCAACAATTGGTTTCTCATCATGGAACCAAGAGATCTGGGGAGACTCTTCTGACTTCACTTCACAGAAGAACTTTGCCTCCTCACCATCCATGACTTTAAGGGAAGTTAGACCCCAAGTAAACTCAGGGCCACCCTCTTCAACAGTTTCCAATGTTTCAAATATTTCCTCAGCAGTTGGGGCTTGTAATGGACTTTCTTCTTTCGGTTCTTCTTTTGGAGACTCTTCAGCTGGCTGTACTGGAATCTGCATGGCAACTTCTGCAAATTCAACTGGTTTTCCTTTTATGTCAAATTCAATAACTTCCCTGTGTATCTCAGCTTCTTTCACATCTTTGGGTTCTTCAGGGGCTTCCTCTGTTACCACCTTTGTCTCAATGGTAACAGTTTCTGTGACTGGTCCTGGAACTTCAATTTCCATCTGCACAGTTTCTGGCTTTTTAGTGATATCAAAAGATACCTCATCTTTGAATGTCTCTTCAACTGTAGGTACCTCAACTGTCTGAGTCACGGTCTCAGTTGTCACTTCAGTCTTGGTTACCTGTGTAATTTCGGGTACTTCCTTTGGCTTAACTTCAATTTCAAATTGAACAGCCTCTTTAGGTTTTTCTTGAGTTTGAATAGTAATTTCTTGCTTATGTTTCTCAACTACCTCCGGAACTTCTTCTGTAATTTTTGTTGTAATTTGTGTTGTTTCAATATGGACTGGTTCTTGCTTTTCAGGTACTTCCTTCTCCTTCTTGACCTCAATAAGCATTGTTACCTCCTCTGCAGGTTTTTCCTTTACATCAATCACAACTTCATCCTTGTGTGTTTCTTCAACAGTTGGTACTGTAACAACAGTTGTCTTAGTTACTTCTGTCGTTTCAGTAGTTGTCACTGTTTCTTTCACAGGTACTTCCTTTTCTGTTGGAACTTCAATTTCAGTTGTCACCGTCTCAGCTGGTTTTTCTTTAACTTCAAGAGTTACTTCATCTTTGTGAGTCTCAGTTACTTCTGGTACAGTGACGCTTGTTGTTTTGGTAATTTCTGTAGTTTCTGTTGTGATGACAGTCTCTTTTTGAGGAGTCTCCTTTTCTTTTTGAACTTCAATGATCATTTCAACCTTTTCGGAAGGTTTGTCTTTGACTTCAACAGTAACCTCTTCTTTGTGTGTTTCTGTCACTTCTGGAACTGACACTTGGGTTTCTTCTGACACTTCAATCTTTTCAATTGTGGTTATTTCCTGAACTTCTGGGCGTTCCATAGTTTTGATATCAATAATCATTTTTGTTTCCTCTGTTGGTTTTTCTTCAGTTTCTACTGGTTCTTCTTTTGAAGGGGTTTCCTCCACTTCAGGTACCTGAACAGTTTCTGTCACTGTCTCAGTGACCTTTTCAACTTCCTTTACTTCTTCAGTTTCCGGCACTTGCTTCTCGCTTGGTTGAACCTGAATATCCAGTTTGACCTCTTCAAGTTGCTTTTGTTTCACATCGATGCTGATTTCTTCCCTGTGTGTTTCTTCAATTTCAGGAACAACTTGTTCAATCGTTGTTTTCTTAGTCACAGTTTCAATGTGAACTGTTTCAGTAACAGTTGGAGCTGTTTTGTCTTTTACATCTATTTCAATTCCAACAACTTTTTGTTCAGGCTCTTTGACAATTTCAATTGTTTCTCGCTCTGTTACAGTTGTCTCTTCTTCAGGAGCTTTTGTTTCTGATTCAGGCATTGTTTTTGGCTTGATTACTTCTCTCTCTGTAATCTCTTCCGGTTGAATTGGAGCTGGTGTTTCTGCTTCAATGATTTCAACCTTTTCAGGCATTTCTTCCGGTTGTACCTCTTCTTTGGCAATTTCAGTTGGCTGCACTGGTTTCTCAACTGGTTTTTCTTTCACAGGTACTTCAATTGTTGGTCTTACTTCTTCAACTTGTTCATCCATAGGTCTTGGTGCTTCAACCTGAGGAACTGGTGCCTTTATCTGAATAACTTCAGTGGTTGTCTCTGTTTTTGGTATGACAATTTCTGTTGTTTTCGGTTTTTGTGTCATTGTGGTCTCCTGGATTTCAACTTCAATTCTCTGTGTCTGTACTCTAGTGTCTTCAGTTTCCGTGGTAACTGTTGTAGTCTCAACAGTAGTCTTTGGTACCTTTACATGGAGCTGAACTTCCTGAGGTTTAGCCTCTCTTACAATTTCAATAGTTTCTTTGTGAGTCTCAGGGATAGTCTCAGGCTCTTGTTCAAGTTCTTCCACCTTCAATTGTTTTGTAATGGTTGTTGTAGAGGTCTCCGTAGCAGAGATAACATCCTTTGGAATAGGTTGCTCTGGAACCTCAACAGTAAGTTGGACTGGTTTAGGACCTTCCTCCTTCTCAAACACAATTGTTGTGGTTCTTGTTTCTTTGCCTTCCTTTATCTCCGGTACTGGCTCTGGCTGTTATGATGAAAAAGAATTCAATAATCATAACAATAAGTAAAACAAATGAAATAATAAGAAGTCAGACAGCAATAATATAGTGAATTAGACATTGTAACATGAACAAGAATTAAAGATATTTAAGCTACATTTTTCACAATACTAAATTCTTTTACTCTAACTGCCTGCTGAGTATACATTAAACTTTGAGAGAAATTTACCTGCACTTGACTTGTGACCGTTGTGTAAGTTGTTGTCTCTTTCACTACCTGGGATGTTGTCATAGGAGTAGTTTTAGGAACTCCAACGCGGATTTCAATTTGCTGTTTGGGGCGTTCCTCTACTTGCTCCTGTGCAACCAGAGTTGTAGTCTTCTGTGTGTCAATCCTGATGGCCTCAGTGTGCCTTGTTTCTTCAGGAATAATCACGGTGTCAGGCTCCTTTGGTTTTTCAACCTGGAAGGTTTTGGTCACTGTTGTGGTTTCTGGTACCTTCTGTTCAGGAGTTGTGTGTTCAATCTCGATGGTCTCACGGTGGGTTTCAGCACTAGGGATCTCCTCATCTGGGCCTGTTTATGTAAAGATCAAATAATATTTATTGATTATAATAAATTAAAAGTGTCATGAACATAATTCAGAATTATCACCTTTAATATATAATCGAAAAGTAAAGTACGTACAAAAACATTTAGTAACCATGTTTCTAATAGTTAACATGCATTTTCTCAATCCATATGCATGTATATTTACTTATGAAATCATGACATTAAAACAAAAGGTTGAGTAAATATCCCTTTATTAAAAATTTTATTATTCACTTTGATTTTATGGAGACTAATAAATTGCTTTACGATTTCATCATGAATAGGATCATGGGATATAAAAAAGAGAAGAAAGTTTACCAATAACAGTCAGCCTGCATGTGGTAATCGTGTCCCCAACTCTATTGGAAGCTGTGCATGTGTACTCGCCCTCATCTTCAGGGAAGACCTCAAAGATGATCAACACACTTACTCCCTTGTCATAATCAATAATTATCTCAAAGTCTGTACTCTTTTGAATTTCCTTCCCATTGTGGAACCAACGGATTCTTGGCGTTGGTAGACCCTTGAAGGTGACAGTCAGTTCAAGTCTCTGACCATCCCTTACAGTAATGGAGTTAAGAAGCTGAGTGAATTCTGGAGCCATAAGCTGTTCTTCTGGAATCTCATCCTCGGATGTGAAGTAGACATCAGATTCAAACATGGTGGTTTTAACTTGTGTCTCCTCCTCCATTGGCTGAGGTGTAAGTTCAATGTCCATTGTTTTGCGTGCTGAGAAAAAATAAATAATTTTGATAGTAACATATGTGTAAGACCAATTATATTTAAAATATTTTCTTTCCTGTTTAATGTATAATATCTGTCAAAACTATTTGGTTCTGCAAATGCCATTATTTTTTAATTCAAGATAAAAAGAATTTTTAAATATTTTTTTTATATTAATTGAATTATGAATTTTCATCAGATTATACTTACGAGTAATGTGCAGGGTTGATCTACATGTAGTAAACCCATACTCATTCTCGGCCCTACAAGTGTAGTCACCAGAATCTTCAGGAACAACGTTGACAATAATCAGTGTGCACACGTTCTCTTCCAGAATGATCTGAATCTTTGGTGATGGCTGCAGAGGTACGTCATTGCACAACCAAGTGATGGTTGGTAAAGGCATGCCTGTCACCTCAATAGTGAACCTAAATTATGGAAAGCAATGTTAAATATATGTCCCTTTTCAATAATATGGCTATGGAAAAATATATCTAAAATGACACAAGGCAAACATTATAATACTGATATTAAAACAAAATTTTAACTTAAACATTTCTTTTCATACTGGCAATATTCATGTTCAACTTACTTAGCGGTGCCTCCTTCAGGCAGTTCCATCTCAGACACCATTGGACGTAAGAACTGTGGTGGTTGTGGCTGTGGTGAGAGAATTTCAACCTGGACGGGAGCATCCGGGATATCCTCTACTGGAGATTCAGGCATCTCTGATGGCTCCTCAGCTGCCACTACAAAATCTTCACCATTTCATATATCCATTTAAACTATTTTTTAATTATTCTTATGCTTTTACTGTTCTTAAAAAATCCTATTTAGATTTATCTTATATATTACCTCCTTAAAATCCTTTGTGCTTATATATTACATGTCCATCTAATACTAAACACAAAGACAATATCCTAAAAGTATTTAAAACTTTTTTAATATATAAACACTCTTAATAAAATACCATAAATACTCACATTCAACAAGAAGGTTTCCAGTTGTAACTGATTCGCCAAATGGATTGACAGCTCTGCAGGCATACTCTCCAGCATCTTCAGGGAAGATTTCTGGAATCTCAAGTGTGCAAATTCCTGTACTTGGTTCGTATCCAGTTCTAAAGTCAGTGCTTGGTGTGATTTCACAATTTTCTTTGTACCAAGTGATAGTTGGTGCAGGCGTTCCAGTTACTCTACACTTCATAAAGACTTTGTCACCGTCTTGTACTATCTGTGGCTGCAGAAGCTCCACAAACTCAGGTGGAAATTCTTCAACAATTTCAGCTTCTTCGACTGGTTCATAGACATCCTCAACAATAATTTCTTCTTTTGGTGGAGGAGCTTCTTCCTCGTCTTTGGTAGCTTTCTTGTCTACTTCTTCATCATCCTTTGGCTTCAATTCTGGTATTTCTACTTTCTTTTCAACAACATCTGGAACAAGAGCTTCTTCTGTAACTTGTTCTTTAGGCTCTTCTGGAGTTTCCTCCACTGGTACTTCTACTTCTTCGATTTCCTCTGGTTCTTCAGGAGCCTTTTCTTCCACAATGGGTTTAGGGACTGGTCTGTCAATTTTAGTTGGTTTTACAGCCTGTTCAAGGACCTCTTCCTCAACCTCAGGCGGAACCTCTTCTGGTTCTTCTGGTTTGGCTGGTTCAACAACCTCTTCTTCCAGTTCTGGTGAGGGAGACTTTGGCTTTTCTGGTTCAATTGGTTCAAGTTTTGGCCTCTCAATAACATCAGGCTTGACCTCTTCTTCAAGAGCTTCAATGAGCACCTCTGGTTTGACAGCCTTTGTAGGTTGAAAAACCTCCTCTGATACTTCTGGGAGAGGTTCTTCCTCCGGTGGTGGAGATCCTACTGGTGTAACTTCTTCCTCACTTTCAGGAGATGGAGATCTTGGTTTAGCAACCTCTTCCAGCGGTACAACTTTAGGCCTCTCAATTACCTCAGGCTTAACTTCCTCTTCATCAGCTTCCAATGCTTCAGGAATGCATTCTTCCTCAGGAACAACTTTCACCTCAGTCTCTTCAACAACTGGCTGTGGCTCTTCTGGAGCAACTTCTGGTTCGATGACAGACAAAGTTGCTCTTGTTACAGCATCACCAGCTGGATTGTGGGCAACACAGACATATTCACCCTCATCTTCAGGGAATACTTCCACTATCAAGAGACTAATATCTCCAGTGTCAGGATTGTATGTCACAACAAACTCCTCATCTTGATCAATGTTTTTACCATTGTGATACCAAGAGATCTGTGGCATAGGTTTGCCAGTGACTTTGCAGGGTAATCTAACTTCTTGACCATCAACTGCATCCAGTGTAGCAACGGGTTCCACAAAATTAGGTGGGATCATTTTCTCTGCAGGTGATGGCTTCAGTGCTGCAGTAATCTCTGGCTGTTGAGGCAGAGATACTTGAGCTGCAGCTTCAGCTGAAAAGAAAATATTGATATATAGATCAACAAGTCAAACTGTTTCCTTTATGAATATTTTAATCTTGAGACTGAACCTTCCTGAATATCTGCATTCAAGGAATAATGATTATATGATATGTCAAAATGGGGAAGTTTTGGTAAGTAATGGTGATTAAAAAATGGTTCTTAATTAAAATCAGATCATTGCATACCTTCCACATAGAGTGTTGTACTGCTGACAATTTCTCCAATCTCATCAGAAGTGGCTTTGACAGTGTATTCACCAGTGTCCTCAGGGCCAACCTCAATGATCAGCAATACACTCTTGCCGTTTTCATACAGCATTTCGTAGTGTGGTGATGGCTTGATCTCAACCCCATTCACAAACCATGTGACCATGGGTGGCGTGTATGCATCAATCTTGCATTCAAGGCGAGCAATGCCATGCTCCCTGACGTAGATTTCTGGCTCCAAAGGCTGATAAGTTCTGGAGCAATCTGTCTGGTAGTAATGGTCGTTTCCCTGGTGATTGTTGTTGTAGTGTGTGTCAAGGTCATTTCGTCTGAGGTGGGTGGAGCCTGGGTAACTTGAATGACCTTTTCTTTGCCTATAGAAGGGAAATAATATATTTTTTTGATGGAGAAACTGTTTTAAAATTATTTAAAAGAAATAAATATTCAAAGTCCTAAAATATCTGTCAAATTATGTTTCATTTCAAAATTCTGCTTTAAACGTAAGTGATCATCCTAAAAAATTAATGTCCATCCTAGGAAAATTTATTTTCAATATTCATCCTAGTAGCTAAAATTTACAAGATGCAGTTTAACAGATTCAAACAATCAAATGCATGTAAATCTTACTTTCAATATTTGATTTTGTTCAACATGTTCAACAAACATTTTGGGTTGATATATGCCTTACATGGTGTCATATTCATTCTTATAAATCTTTCAAGTTATCTAAGAATAATCTAAAATATCTGAGTAATGTGATGATGAGTATAAATCCTAGTATAACAGGTAACTTACCTGGCAAGATCAGTGTTGTTCTACATGTGATTTCTCCCACATCATTCTCTACCTTGAGGATATATTCGCCCTCATCTTGTGGCTGTGTTGGCTGTATAATCAAGATGATTGTGTTGGCCTCACGCACAATCCTGATACGCTCTGATGGACTTATCTCCCTTCCATCTACAGTCCAAGTGTAGCGCTTTGGCGGAGGCTGGGCAGATACTGTGGCCTCGAGCCTAATTGTGAAAAAGGTTTGTGTACGTTTAAATTTAAGTTAAGGATATATCTTTAATTATAGAAGTGCAGTGGTTACATTTACTGCATATCAAAAAGTCAAAGTTTGGGAACCCAAATCAAGTTTCTTAAATTTAAATCTTATATATATATATATATATATATATATACATGCAAGACGGAGATCCTGAACATCTTATCCTGCTAAAATATGGTTTGGTACTGGTTTCAGATTGTATGTGTATTTATTCAAAAGCTGTAATCTTGATAACCTTGAATTTTAACGCCTACAGCATGCTTTTTTTTTAAGTATTTCCTCCAGCCACAGTGAGCATCATACAAAAAACATTTCCAGTACAGCATGCTGATGTAATATCATTGCTTAAAGGAAGTATTAAGATGTGAAAATATTATCCTTCACACTTAGAGATTGAAGAGTCACCTTGTAGTTTCTCCAGGAACAATTTCCTGGAATGTTGGAAGAGGTTTAACAAACTCTGGTGGTGTTGTCTCAATTGTGGTCTTGTAGCGCTCCTCCAGAAGCTTTGCTTGCTCAGAGTCTGTATAGAAACAAGGGGAAATATAAGAGGGAACCAACAACACATTATTAGTCCTGCAAAACTAAATACATTGATAAAAATCCAATGAGTGACTGGCAACATAATACCAGAATGCCTCATAAGTACCCCTCATAACCTCTGTGTATCAAGAGCTTCATTTTCAATTATAATGGAGGTATCTGCTTGTTTAAGTTTTCTTTGAAGCATAATGGTTGTTTATCTGTGCAACATTTGTCGAATGTAGAAAGAAATCTTTGAACATGTTGATTGTTCTCAAGTACTCCAGTTTACCCCTACACAAGGAACCATGCAAACATCATCTCAGTGTATCAAAATGTCTTAATTATTCATTATTTGACTCACAAGAGTTTTCCTATAACTGGTATTTATAGATCATTTTGATACAAATTCCATGTCTTATTTTTGTTATTTGATGAACATTTCTCAGCCTTTAAAAGGCCTAGTAAATGACAAATCAACATTACTTATCATTGCTTCTCCTTATCACTTACCTTGTCACATGACCATCATTCAATCTCAGCATGCATCTTCACATACTACATGACAGGAAGTGGTTTCCCATGATGCAATGCATAAACTTGCTTTCCAGGCACCATGCTGAACAAAGCTAAATGTCCTGGGGAGAACTTTGTTAACACATACATGCATAGAATTAAAATATAAATGACATGGTTAGTTCTGGAATTTAAAAAGGGTACAGGCAAAGAGTTTAAATAGCATCACCTTAAACTAAACTAAGGAAAGAAGGGCAAAAACTGCACAAGGCAATACATGATATCCTTTTGCCTCTCTTTCCAGTTTCAACAATTATCAACTAACAAATCTTATCTTTTTTCTATCATAAAAACAATGTTATAAAAGAAACTACATGCTCATAAAATTCTCATGCAGGTTCTTTTATAATGACATTATATTCCAATTATATCAATAGCACAACATTGTTAACTGGTACAATTTATATGTTAATGACAACAGAAAACACACACAAAGAAAACAAAATCTAAAATAGGTCGTATATCCTTGATAGCATGCCACATTGCAGAATATGTACCTGAAAAATACCTCAAAACATACACGGCATTCAAACAAACAAGAGTTCAGAATAATAGTTAGTTTTATTCAATGTTAAAAGTCATATGCTAGGATATTTTGTACTTAATTTCACATGCAATGTATTTTTCATTATAGCACTCAACTATTTTCAATCATTTTGTCTATTCAAAGGCAAGGTCGAATAATTCAATCATTTAATTTCATGCAATTCATAACCATCAAGCACATTCTTGGGGTCTTTATTTTCATCTGAGATAGCAATTCACTTCCATAAATTATTTGGACTTACCTTGATAAATCTTCAGGTAAGGTGGCTTCTTAATCAGAACTTAACCCTAAAAGTACTCTTTATTTCTTCACAGGAAAGAATAATGTTCCGATTGGTTGACCTACCTTGCACATAGAGTTCTGCAGAACACTCTGTTGTACCAAACCGGTTCTTCAAGCGGCAGGTAATCAGTCCACTGTCTTCTGGGAAGGCTTGCTTAATGATCAGGGTTGTTGTTGTCTTGGTGATTTCAATCTGTAATTAATAAAATTAAGAAATACTACTTATTAATATCAATTATCTATTACCTATGATAATGTTACAAAAAGAAAAAAAAAGTTTATTATAAAGATTTTTAGTTAGTTTCATGTAACATGAATTTACTTTTTCCTATAGTTATTGGTTGACTATTTACTTTTTGTAACACCAACTGCTTTATATACAAAATCGTATCTTGATAGTTTAAGTCGTCATCCAATAAATTAGAAATAATATTTATTACTCAAAGAATCAGAATAATCCAAGTCTTTTAAGAGACACTTCTTATAAAAGATACATATTATTACTATCCAAGTCGGTCTCCTGAGTTTGATTATAAATATCACATTACGGTAAAGTCCCTGTAATGGTTAACCAAGGTTTCCTAATGTTTTATAAGGGAACCTTGGTTATCTTGGTAGAGGTTAAGTGGTCCAAGACATAGCGGTACCATAACAGGGATTTTACCTTAAACCCATAACTACATGAGTGATACTAGTGAAATGATTCAAGCAATTAGGGTAAAACCTGACAATGGTTCAAAGGTGGATCAGGCATTATACTGTTCATAACTTATCTGCACATTTTAGAAGGCACCACTATGAAACCCTTTCTGACTTAAAAGTCCTTTTCAGTCTGAAAGGACCTTCCTTAATATACCATGGTGTAAAATGGCCTGGATTAGTCTTCATAACACATCCATCTAACCCACCGTGATGTTTCGTGTCTCCTTCAGGGGCTGCAGGGCATTCCTGAACCACGTGACCTCAGGCTGGGGTGTGCCACTGTACTCTGCCACAAATTTGGCCGGGCTCCCCTCCACCACCAGGGTGTTGGTGATGGGCTTGATGATCTGGGGCGGCTGCTCCTGGGGTGTGGGCTGCACATGCTCGGGTTCACTTTCCAGAGCTGCAGATAAATCATATTTCATTAAAACAATTACATGTCACAGGTATATCAAAGTATATAATTATACTATAGCAATAATTTTCAAAATTGATAAAGAAATACCATACTTTATATAAAAGAACAATGGGATTGAGAGGAAATTTTGTAATTTCTAAATTGCATTTATTATTTGCTGTCAATACAGGATTAGATAATATACAATAATTAAATCAACAGTCACAATCAAAATTGTAACATTCAGTAAAAAAAAATGAGGATGACCTCTACAAAAAGGGGAAGACAACTTACGGTGAACTTTAAGTGTGCAGGTGACAGTTATCTCCCCTGTCTTGTTCCTGGCCACAATCCTGTAGGTTCCAGAGTCTTCTGGGAAAGCCTCCAGGATAGAGAGGCTGTGGATGCCATCAGGAGTGGACTCCATGTGGAAGTACTTAGATGGCTTCACTATCTGGTTGTTCTTGTACCAGGTTACAACTGGGGCTGCAATAATTGAGAGTCCAAAAGTTTGTAATTAAATCATAGACAGTACCAGGCAATAACTGAAATCATATTTATATTACTATAGAACTCAGGAAACTTTAGTAAATAAATCATATCAGAGACCCAAGTCATCCCACAGGAATTAACCCTAATCTTACCTGGTGAGCCCGTGATCCTGCAAGTGAAAGTGATGGGTTCTCCCTCGTCTGTGACCAGGTTCTGGGGCTTCTGTGTGCACACAGGGGCAGTCGTGGGAGGTTCAGCCTTGACTGGTTCCATGGTCTCTGGTGGCTGAATAGGAACTGGAAAAAAGTATGACACCTTGTCACTTACTGTTAACCCTTTCCCTCATAGAGAACACCATGAAAAGACCTATGCGAACAGCATAAAACCAGATCAGCCTGCGAGTAACTCGCAGGCTGATCAGGTTTTATGCTGTTCGCTGCTCCTCAGTGGTCTGGAAATGAGGATTTTGTAATTAAATTTGGTAAGGTTTAACTGTGGTTTTCTGCAGATCAGGCTTTATGTGATACCTATTGAGGGCGTCAAAATGAGTATATATGTGTGAAAGGGTTAAATTAACAAATCTGCAGGTGCTCCATTAGGTTGACAGTGGATTATATGTAAATTTCAATTTTACCATTATATTTAAATATTGTAGATAAATAATAATAATTTTGCAAAAATTAGCTTTCGTAAGTCAGTAATATGGCCAATGATGCACCAATCCTTAAATATCTTATCTGTATTGGAGATGACATAATTGTGTTTAAATCCCTACCATCTAAGATTGTGCATCAAATCCAAATTATACAGTAACAGAACACTGATATTTACATTATAATACATTAGAAATTAAAGGAATTGAGAGCAAATTACTGTGATAACCAAAGAATAATTAATCTGTTAAATTACAAAATTAACAACCTTTTTTTAACAACTTGAAAGAATTTATAATTTACATTTAAACATGAAAACTCAAGATTTATTTTAAATTTGGAGGACATGCTTAGTTTTCAGCAAGTTATTTAGCCATCCCATGCTGCCTTGCACTGCAGTACAAGTGACCATTTAAAACATTGGATATTAACTAAATGACCACTTACTTTCCACATTCAGTTTAGCAGTGCATGTTGCCTTGCCAACGCTGTTGATAGCAACACATGCGTAGTTACCAGCATCCTCTGGCACAACCTCATAGATCAACAGTGTATAGTTTCCGTCTTCATGGATAAACTTCATGCCTGGATTCTCTTCCATGACCTTACCATCCTGTGTGGCAAAAACATTTTAGATTCAATGATATAACCAAGTAAAATCTTACTGCCTAAAGCTGGAATCAGACTCAGGACCCTCAATATGTGAAGTGGACACCCTTCTTTGTCGCAACGAAAGCTAGCTCTATGGCAAGATAGTACAAGTGCCATTTTATACTTCTACTATTTTAAATACAATACAAATATAAAGCAATGGAAAATGGGTAACTGCTAACCCTTATTACATACTAACTCTCAACTGCAATATCCCTCCAATGCAATGGAATGGAAAATGGTAAATACCTAAACCTTGGCTAATAAATTTTCTATGGTCTGCCTACCTTTGTCCAGTGGACCTTTGGTTTTGGATGACCAGATACTTGGCAGTCAAAGGTAGCTGGTTCTCCAACCAGAACCTGGTTGTCACGGATAAGGTTGCGGAATTCTGGTGGGAACTCCTTGGTTGGTTCTTCCTCCTCAACAACTGTGAGCTTGGCCTGAAGTGGGGAGGAAAACTTGAACTTTTGAATCAAAGTAATCTTTCAAATTCTTATTTCTTTTTAATTTAATCATATCAACTTTCTAGTGATTGTTCTTCTTTGGATTTAACATCCCACCATCATTTTATCAGTCTTTTGGAGGTTATGTCCACATGAAACCAATATAGTACTGCCACACTGCAGTATCATGCTGTAGACAAGTGGCATGATACCACACCCAATCACATCCTTACACCAGACCGACCAGTCCTGGAACTACCCTATGTATATGTTTAGGGCAAATCGTAGCTCTTTGAAATGTAATATCTTGCATAGATTCATACTATATAGACATTGTTCCCTGTGTTTGCTTGAGGCCAAATTCCTGAACTAAGATGAGATACAAACCTTGCACTGCACCATTCCATACATATTGTAGGCCTTGACCGTGACCATTCCAGTGTCTTCAGGGAAGACTTCTGGGATGTGGAGTCGGCTTGAGGTGTCAGTGGTTGTGATCTGGAAGTCATGCGATGGTTTGATCTCGAAATTGTCCCTGTACCAGGTGATCAGAGGTGGTGGGTAGCCCTTGAAATGAACCTCCAACCTGGAATTACGATAGACAGGTTATACTTTCAGTGTTAATGGGTCCCTGTTGGAAAAAACAAGAGTAAGTTCTACTTGTAGATGATTCTCTTTGGGTTGAAAGCAAATGCTTAGTTTATAATTATTTTACAGAGTTACTTACTCATGGTAATCAACAACCCCAAATGATCACACAAATAAAGTATCCATAATGAGCAAAGCAATATCACATCTGTTATTTCAGGTGACAAGTCACTGGAAAGTCGTGTTTGAATTATATAGACAAACTCCATGATATCAGTGGCTCAACGATACCAGTGTACTTACAAAATCTCGCTATATTTTTGTCCTAGCATCACCTGTAAATTGCTTATTTGTACATGTCCTAGTAGCTTCTGCCATTCAACCTTCAGATAAAACTTTTGCCAAAATGGAGATGTATCTAGTTCGATATTTTCAACAAATAATAGAAACTATAATTTCATGTTAGATACATTTGTTAAGTACACCGGTACCATGGGGGACCTATATATTTTTGTACTTATGGTGAATTATAATATAAGATAGATAATGATAGTATTTCATTTTTCAACAGACACTGTCTGTCAAAACTAAAATTGGAGAGCTGACCACAGAACTTTTCCATCTTCTTCTAATATTATACGTATTTTGACAGTTTCTTGGTCAACCCACAAAAGAAAAGACAAAATTTACAAGTAACCATATTATTGTTTACACTTAAAAACACAACAGATACAGAAGCAGAAAAACTTATTAAAACAGATATAACTTGAGATATTTATTGAACACTCCATACATTAAGACAAACAAGGTTTAACATTTTAAGACGAAAAAGACTGTACACAAAAGTATTACAGTGGTTTAACATCTCCACAAAATGCAAGACATAAGCACTGTATTTAAAGGTATTAAAATCAAAAACATGTAAAAAAAGAAAAAAGGTTTATTTTTTAGCTCACACAAAAAAATGCACATAAATTAAAACTAATCAGTTAAAACATATAAAGGGAAAACAGAAATCAAAGGAAATCAATTAAGAAAAAAATCAAAGAAAAAAAAAGCTTTAAATTTATATGGAAATTGAAGTATTCTTAATCCTTATATACAGCAGAAATAGCACTAAGACATGCGTTCTTATTGGTGTGCATATCCACTACAGCATAAACTAGAGATATTGTTAACATAACCTGTGCGATTTCAAGTGACCTTGACTTGGGCACCACTATAAAAATGGCATGTGTTGCTAAAAGCTGATGCTTTTAAATCCCATTTCCATAAACAAAAAAAAAGTGTGCAATATAAATTTCAGGAGAAAAACACCACACATTTGATACTGAAGAAAACCATGTGTGTGACAAATTTATATAATTACAATCAGAGAGTTGAGAGGTAGGGAAGAAAGGTATGGGACAGTGGAGATACCATGGTAAATATGGGGCAAAAAGCTTCACTACTAGTATGCCCAAAACCCAACATTTCTACATATATGTCTTATTCGCTCACAGGTGTTTTATTTAAGCCAGTGAAAACCATAACCCATTATTTCTATGTTATATCTGTGAAAAGGCCTTATGACAATAAAAATATGCAAATAAATAAAAAGAATTTTCAAAAAAAGATATAATGAAAAAAGAAAGTACAAAATAAAAGGTAAGTATTATGAAATTGTCTCATAAATATTAAATAAAATAAAAAGAAATGAAAAAAGTAAGATGGATCATCACTAACAGATAAAGAGAAGACATTAAGACACAAAAGGAAAGAAAATAAAACTAATTAAAATAACAGCTCCTCTAATGGGGGCACCTGCCAGGGAGCTGTTATTGTCAGAGGGATTAATGTTAATTAAAAAATGTTAGAGATTAGGCATTATAGTCACTTACATATCACCACTGGAAATTTGAACAAGATATTTTAATCTTTGCTTTCTTCTGGTACCATACAGAGATTACAAATCAAAAAAGAAAATTAAAAATAAGTAATTTCTGCTTGTGAAATAGTTACCATTAAATTCTCACACAACATATAAAGCGCAGGGGAAAACACAACATATATTTGACAAAACAAATGTGGAGATCTAATAAATAGAGGAAACATTTATGTAAAGACATAAAACAAAAAATTAAAACCACCATATACAGAAACCAGATAAAAAATATATATTTAATATAATATTAAGGAAGAATTTCGCCAATATTACAGAAGCTAAACCCATGAGAAAACATTAAATTACTCAATATTCAGCACTGAGAATAACTAAAATTAGAAATTTAACATTTGAGAAAAAAAATAGCAAAAAACAAGAGCCACAACAATTGTATAAAATGCTACTATATAATTTACATCTCAAGAGACAGGTATAATATAATGACAACTTACGTGATAGGTTTGCCTTCTGTGACACGCGCAGGTCTCAACGGCTTCGTAAAGACAGGTGGTTCCCTGCGCTCAAGCACAACCTGGCGTTCAGATACTTCCGGTTCCCATTTTGGCTGTTCCGGAATAACGGGTACCATTTTGGCCTTTTGGATTTCCAGCTGGATTTCAGGTCTATCCGGACGGACAACACGAGCCGGAACCTGGCGCTCGATTTCGCGGTGTGTGGTGATCAACTGTTGCTGGGTAACAACAGTCTCTCTCTCAGTCTGGGTAATGGTACGTCTTCTTGTCTCCAACTGTGACAGATAAATATTCTCAGTTAACAACCCATTAACAGTTCATCATTCAATCGGAGAAGTGCCGAAACAGATAACAATTTGAATATGTAACAAAGACTAGAATGAGACATTATTTAGGATGTGGATGTCAGTTTTTAAAATCAGTATAACATCTTTGCAAGCCCTATCCCAAATCTCAGAAAATGATGAATTTCCCATTAAAAATGTCACAGGGTGAGAAAAATATGAGGCCTGACAAGGAGTCTAACCCGAGACCTTTCACTTACAGAGCAAATGCTCTACCAACTGACCTGCAACTCATTAAAAACAGAAGATGTGGATTGTAAGATCAATATAAGAAACTTCTATGGTAAACAAGTTGTTACCTCTCTCGAATTGTCTGACTTTGTATTCAGATGTCTTTGGCACAGGTTTAAGATCAATCCTGCTACGTCTGTCCAATTCAATTTCAATGTCTCCTGTAAACAGAAAGATAACATTAAATGCAAAATTAAATACTTACGTTATTCATGCTAGTGCTACCACAGTCAAATTTCATTAATATATATTTCTTTTTTTTATAAGAAAAAGCAAATAATTTGACCTCTGACCTACCTTTGGGTGCTTGTCTCAACTTTGACCTCCAATCATCCTGAGGTATAACACTGAGGGATGTAGATACCTCTGCCTCACCCTCAGTGTTACGGGCCACAATCCTGACTTGGCCAATGTCAGTTTCACGTACACGCGGAATCTCAAGGTAGTGCATCATGCCGTCATAGGTGACCTTGTGACGTGACCCCTGTATGGTCAAAGAGCAATAGTATTAAATATAAATATTTCACTATATTTTCTTTAACCAACATTTTACTATCCTTATCGTGTTTTTACAGGAAATGTATCAACAATGAGACAAGGATATAGTTTTTAAATACAACACCTCACTTAATATAAATAAAACAACAATAATATCAAACTAGGAATCAATCATTGATTTATAAAAATATAAAGTTAAGATCACCATTTAATAAATTATTTATAGAATATTTTGATAAAAATTGCTTTATGAATATAAACCTAAGATTTTTTGAGAGATATCTAAATAAACCTAAGATTTTTTGAGATATAACTAAATAAACCTAAGATTTTTTGAGATATATCTAAAAAAGTGCTACTTACACCAACTATGAGACTTCCATTGACAAACCAGTTGACCCTGGGTCGTGGGTAGCCTGTGACCTTGACCATGAACTTTGCGGGCTCTCCCTCCTGAACTTCAACTGGCTCTGGCTTCATGACAATAGATGGTGGAGTCTTGATTTTGGGCGGTTCCTCAATAAAGTGTTCACTCAAAGTGGCCTGTTGTCTGCACAATGAAAATTTGTAGACATTATAAATTTTTTTCCAGTGTGTTGCCATAAGGTCGAAAAGAAGCTTCAAAACATTAAATTTATATATTCTTTCTCTTTCAAGAGTCCATATCAAAAATGCTTGTTTAACACATGGATTGCATTTCATTCAGTATTAAAAAACATTCTGTAATAATAAATGAATTCAGTGGTTTTGTTTGTGGGAATGTTAACCACAAGTTTCAACTCAGCAGCTTTAAGTTATCAAATTGATTTAACAATAACTACACCTCATAAAAAACATAACTGAAAGCATGATACTATAAATAGCTTATCCTAATCCAAGTGTTACTAAAAATAACTCATCTTCGTGTTATTATAAATAAGTCTATGTTACTATAAATAACTCACTCTTTCCAGGCATCCTCCATCTCTTGCAGATGTTGAGCTCCCTGTCCGGGCAACATTGTGTCAGAGATGATTGATCTGCGGCCTGTACACAAATAAAGTTATCTATATGCTGGACAAGTAAATAGTCATATATATTCATAAATGTATTTTACATCCAAAGCCATTCATCCAAGATTTGGTTAACTTACAAAATGAATGTGTGCATAATTTAAACATATGCAAATTGATGTGGTCAAAAGGTAACATTCTAAATGCTTTAGATTACAGAAAATGTATAATTAAACAATTAACTCTTCAATATAAATTACAATGCTACTTTTGAAGCAAATAACTGATCTTCCTAACAAGGATAACAAGGTATGCCGAAGAGGTTAAAATGAGAAGAACACTAATATTAATGCTATTAACATCGATAATTAGATGCAATTAACATCACATTGACCTTCTGAAGGTCATCACTTACCATGAATCTTGACCTCTGAGTGGGACTCGATCTCGCCATACAGATTACTGGCGCGACAGGTGTAGACACCGGAGTCTTCTGGATACATGTACAGAATGTCCAGGGAGACGAAGCCAAACTCATAGGCAGGCTTGAACCTGTGACCTGTTGACAAAATCATAGCTTCATGTAGGCATACAACATAGCTTTGCATGTCTTTTTAAAACTAAAGGTTCAATAGTTTATCATTTACATTTATTGCTTATTTTTGCTGTGTCGAGTTGTTTAAATAGCAAATGATCACGTTTACCGATCAAATAAGAGATACAAGTAAAGTTCAGTCACAGATTTTGGTACATTAAATTTTAGATAGTAAGATGCTCAAGGACGCATTGTCTTGGCTGGGTTTGATGTAATTAAAATGGATTAATTTCTAAACAGAATGTACCAACGTACCATAAGGCAGTGGCTGGCCGTCCTTGAACCACTCGACCTTCATGTGGGGGTCACCAATGGGAACCAGCTTACACTCCAGGTGGAGTCGCTCGTTCTCCTTCAGGTTAATGATATCCTTTATGGTTGTCTTAAACTTGGGTGGCAGCTGCTTGAACTTGCTGTAGAGGTCCTCAGGGGCTGGGGCTTCGCCCTCACGCCTGATGTATTCACGGACAGCGCTCTCGTGGTCCACATCCCTGTTGTGAATAAATTATGCAAATTAGATGTGATACTTATGAATATTCAATTAAAATCTTTAGGCTTTATCCTAATCACTTCTATATATAGTATCATAATAAAAAAAGGTTTTATTTTTCTAAATTCTTTTTTAAGTTTTTTTCCCCTTTTTATTTTATTTTTCTAAATTCTTTTTTAAATTTTTTCCCCTTTTATTTTATCTTTTAAATTATTTCTAAAACTTTATTTAGAAACTTAAAAACCTACAAGAAATATCAATTAAACTGAAAAAAAAGAAAATCTTATTTTCTTTGCTGCTCACCACCATCCTTTTCCTACACTTTTGGCAGATAATTGAATAATTTTAAATATATTCTTTCTTGGTTGTTCTCAGCTATTGATTTGGAAAGAAAAAAAAACCCCTTAAAATCTGTTGTTTTTATACAGAAACCCTGAAAAAAAATAAAATGGTGATATTTTTGCCATCTATTTTTTATATGATATTGCGAGAATCATACCATTTAATTTTCATGGTAATAAAATCAAACAATAGAAATCCTTCAGCAGCCTGTAATGGTGTTTTTGTAAAAATGATACAAATTATAGATTAAGGAAATATTTTTTTAAAAAAAAAAAAAAAATATTAAATGTTTATTTTTGATGAAAATAACAGTTAAACATGAAATTGGAGTTTTCAAACATGCTATATGAATGCACTGGGGTATTATGTGATTACATAGGTCTAGTGCTATGTTGATCATGTTGGTGTTTGACCATATCAAAGGTTGATGACATTCGTCATAGTTTCATCAAGCAGATAAATGCACAGAGACAAAATTAGTAATATTTTCAATTAATTATGACAAACGTTTCAAGTAAATAACAGCTTAGGAAATGTAATTTGCAAAACTACAATCATATTAAGACATTTATACGGAACACAGTATGGCTCATTTCAAAGCTACATATATGGGATAATGGCTATATATATACACATGGTCTGAAACACTTCAACAAGTACACTATGGTACATTTTTTTCTTTCATCCAGACATAACAGTGGGCCATACACAGAGGTCAGCATTAAGCAAGGTCAAGGCCAAGGGGTCACTCTGCGCTTGTTGACCTCTCAGATTGCATACCTTGTTACCATGGGAACAGAAGGTGGAAGGTATTGAGGAGCTTTATCCTTTGCCCTGTATAAAGATGTTGAAGATGATGCAGATACAATCTAATTGACAGTAAAATCCATAATCACTATTTTTTGCTTTAAAATGTTAGGAAAGAGAAGATACGGAATTAGCTAAGGAAGGTGTTTGAAATTTAAACATGTTTATATAGTTTTCTACACTGCAAAGGTGTTATGGCTTTTGTACTACAGTCCTAATTCTACAATCTACCATCTTCACATTAAGACCAAAATGCTTGATAGAAAGTACAGAGGGAGACAAAGCTTTTGGTGATGGAGAGCTTGCAAGGCTCCCTTTCAATGTAAATATGCAAACATCTAAAATACCAAGATCAATCTGTGTGAAATAGGTGCTTTAAACTATCTACTGCAATGATGCTCTTCAGTATTTCAAGCTTAGTGAAAGGCAAGTGCAAGATCTTATATTTAAACTTATAGAAGTGCATTAATTAAATAGAATAAGTTTCAGGCTGTGTTAAATGACCAACACCATTTTTCTTAATAAAAATGCATACTAATTTAAGAAAAGAATAGAAATTTTGAACATGATACATAAAAGAAACTATTATTAATATATAGATGCATATTAAGAGTCAAAGCTCACTGTGTTACCACTAAATGTAAGTATATAATTGTTATAATTAAATGATTATTAAATTATATTCAATATAAGCTTCAGTTTTAATTAAAGGAATAATCACACAAAACTGAATAAATCATCCAGCAAATGTCAAAGTAAAAGCTTCAAAAATATCATATTTTGTAAATATTATTTTAGTTAAAACCTTGCTTACACCAAACCAAAAAAAATATAAGGTTATATACATTATAAAAAATAAATTCCCATAAACACATACAACTTTTTCTGCCAATGCATAAATATACACTAAAATGACATTGATATACCAACAAATATCTATAAGCTAAAAAAGATTGTTCCAAACTTGAAGTGAACTAACATTCTGGGAGAAAAAATTAACAAGAGGGCCATGATGGCCCTGGATCGCTCACCTGATATCATTAGGCTATGTAAAATCAAGTGACCCCTGGGGCAGAGCCAATTTTGACCCCAGGGTCATGATTTGAACAAACTTGGTAGTGATCTACTAGACAATGCTGCACACCAAATATCTAAACCCTAGGCCTTGTGGTTTCTGAGAAGAAGATTTTTCAAGTTTTTCCTATATTAGCCTATGTTAAATCAAGTGACCCCTGGGGTGGGGCCAATTTTGACCCCAGGGTCATAATTTGAACAATCTTGGTAGAGAGTCATAAGATCATGCTACATACCAAATATCTAAACTCCAGGCCTTGTGGTTTCTGAGAAGAAGATTTTTTCAAGTTTTTCCTATATTAGCCTATGTAAAATCAGGTGACCCCTGGGGCGGGGCCAAATTTGACCCCAGGGCCATGATTTGAACAAACTTGGTAGTGATCTAATAGACAATGCTGCACACCAAATATCTAAACCCTAGGCCTTGTGGTTTCTGAGAAGAAGATTTTTCAAGTTTTTCCTATATTAGCCTATGTTAAATCAAGTGACCCCTGGGTTGGGCCAGTTTTGACCCCAGGGTCATAATTTGAACAATCTTGGTAGAGAGTCATAAGATCATGCTACATACCAAATATCTAAACTCCAGGCCTTGTGGTTTCTGAGAAGAAGATTTTTTCAAGTTTTTCTATATTAGCCTATGTTAAATCAAGTGACCCCTGGGTTGGGCCATTTTGACCCCAGGGCATATTTGAACAAACTTGGTAGGATCTAGACAATGCTCAACCAAATATCTAAGCTCCAGGCTTGTGGTTTCTGAGAAGAAGATTTTTCAAGTTTTTCCTATATTAGCCTATGTTAAATCAAGTGACCCCTGGGGCGGGGTCAATTTTGACCCCAGGGCCATAATTTGAACAATCTTGGTAGAGAGTCATAAGATCATGCTACATACCAAAAATCAAAAGGCTAGGCCTTGTGGTTTCGGAGAAGAAGATTTTTAAAATTTTCATTTTTAAAATCTATTTTTAGCTCCTGTGACCTAGATTTTTGACCAATCAAAATAATTTTAACAACTTCGGATAAGGGCCCCATAATGAACATTCCTGTGAAGTTTTATCAAAATTGACCAAGCGGTTAAGGAGGAGATGTCGTTTGAAGCAAAATGTTGACGGACGACGGACGGACGGACGACGGACGGACGACGGACGGACGGACGACGGACGGACGGACGACGGACGAAGACCGGTCACAATAGCTCACCTTGAGCCTCTGGCTCAGGTGAGCTAAAAAGGAGAGTTTTCATATGATTAATCTGAATTCATCTTTATCTAAAATGTAGCTTATTAAATATGTGTCACTTTCACTTTCAAGTTCAAATATCATCCGTTAAAGAAGCATTTTTAATAAAACAATTTGAAAATAGACAGCAAAACCCTTCTAATTACATACAGATATAAAAGAATATTGAACAATTTCGCTATCTGCCTTAAAACTATTACTTTGAGAATAATTAGGTTTAAAACAAGCTTGCTTTTTACCTTATTTACAAGAAACAAAAAAATATAAACGTGCCCACTTGTATTAATTTGAAAATCAAATTTGAAAAAATGGAACCATCTTTGCATTTTCATTCTTGAGCAAAACATTCCACTAGACAAAGTACTTTGTAGGACACTCATCCAATAAAACACATGTAGAACTATGAACACAAGTGCTTTCACAAGACAAACATCTAGCTCTATTAGAAGTTAGAACAGTGCTATACAAGACACTGAATTAAACTTCCATCCAACAAAAACATGTACACCTATTAGATCTGAGCTACAAAGACTCCACTTACGAGTAAAAGGGGGAACTGAGGGGGTTGTATATATATTCAATGTACATAAACAAGCAATTTTCCATGTCAGCATAATCACATGACAATCACATGACCTAGAGTGCACTGTGGTCACATGATCATCTCCATAACAACAAGAGTAACATAATCATCTCCTACGTAACCATGGAGTTACCTGTTCCAGGCTTCTGCTGCCTGAAGGACATCTTTTCTCTCTGGTACCCAGACTGAGGATGTTCCCGGCATATAAGGAACCGTCTCAATAGGCTCAAGTTTTGGTGTAACCGGTTTACGAACCCGGACACGTTTTTGTTTCTTTGGTTTTTCCGGAAATAAATCTCCCTCAATAACAAACTTATCAGGAGTTGGGGGCTGGACTTTCTTAATAGTAACAGGCTTTTTAAAGTAGGCCTGATTTCTTTCATCCTCTGATGTGACATCACGAACAATAACTTTAGCTGGTTCTGATTTAGCCGGGACAATTCTCAGTGGGTGAACCGGTTTTGGTCTAACCGGTTGAGGCCGGATTTTTATTTCTGTATCAGATTTGCTGGGATAGGAAAAAGAAGGTCAAAGATGAAATTTGGTGAAGCATAAAAGTAAAGAGCTGAAAAGAGAAAAGTAGGAAAGCTCAGAAGTGAGCAAAGTGAATTCCTCGGATCTGAATTTAGTATGTGATGCTAGTAATCTACTATGTATCCAGAAACAATACTTAGTATATAAAGATGAAAAAAGACTAGCAAGACAGAAATAGTTTTATTAATCAAGGTCAGTATAGAAAGATTCCACTGTGTTTTAATGTTTGTCAGTACGAATTATATCTACTATATAGACTGAGAAAAGAAATGGAGTCAACACAAGAACTCCTTAAAGGCTGTCAGTATATTACAATATCAAACACTGGTAATCATGCCTGATGTAGGATTTACAAAACAGTCTCTTGGTATCCTCTGGTACTTAAATCTCTAATGAAATAGTCCAGCATAATTTCCAGTACACTGTTTACAACAGCATGTTTAATGTTGCAGAAT
This sequence comes from Solen grandis, assembly GCA_021229015.1. Taxonomy (NCBI): domain Eukaryota; kingdom Metazoa; phylum Mollusca; class Bivalvia; order Adapedonta; family Solenidae; genus Solen; species Solen grandis. Next base: position 9,927 of record JAIFHC010000256.1, on the reverse strand, counting down.
AAAAAAATCCCTTTAGTTGGTTGTACAAATTTCCCTGTAATTGGTTACCCAAATTTCCCTTTTAATTGGTTACACAAATTTCCCTTTCATTGGTTTCTATTTATAAGTATTTGGGCTGTATTCAAAAAGCCTCTTAAGTGCATTCAGTAAAAAAAGCATTATCTTTGACATTGTATTATTTTCTAATGAACATTCACAATTATTTTTTTGAAAGAATATTACAATAGTAAAAAAAATTAAGTCGCAGTATCTTAAATCTAACATTTTCTTCTTTATAAAAAACAACACTGGAAATTGATGCTGCACTTCTCACTGAGAGTTTATTATTTACAATATTCTAATAATATATCTACATTTCTTATCACAACATACATGTTTAATCAATAACTTTTTTATCCTTACAAATGTTTTTCTCAAATTAGGTAGCCTTCTAAAATCTACGCTCAGCAGCATGCAGCTCTTTAAGCCTCTAGGTTGGTTACTATGCAAAAAAAAGATTTGTTGTCTGCATTTTCAGCACATCTTAAATATTCATCTGGGCTTTAATTTAGGTCGCACACAATGGGCTCACAATGAATTATCTACCTTTCTTTGGGCGGTGACGGTGTTTTTCTATATCTTCGGCGATCCTTTGGCGATGGTGGTTTCTGGGGCCTAAATATTATGATTTTATCTAAGTTACTATACATATATCTTTATGTGTGTTTAAATGTAATAATTTATGATACATGCATTAGGCATGGGAGAATTGTTTTCAATTTCCTATCATGAGTATTTTAACTTTCGCATTCCTTCTATTCTCTATAGATACATCTTTAAACTATTTGGCTTTCTCCAGCATGCATTAACTGTACAGGAATACATTAGGGTTTTATATAGACTAAGTGAACAGCATTCATTGCTGAATTTTCTAATATTTATAATCAACCCATTCTTTACATTTGAAAAAATGTCATGCCTATAAGGAATGTTCTATTTATAGACATCAAATTACAAGTCTTTCATTATAGCTATTTATAGACTGTGGGGTCACACAGAGGTCATGCAGTTAACAAAAATACTGCACCTGAAGAGCTTGTATTTAGTTTCAAGAGAGGCTGGAATTGTTGGCTCAACTTTTGGCAAGTCATCAAGTCTAGAAGTCAAAAGGAAACATTATTTAACCTTAGTTTAATATGATAGTGATTAAAGTGCATGCATTTTTATTTTGGGGTGTTTGGGGAACAGGGAAACAGTTTTTCATATGTTTATTTTACATTGGAATTTAATCTTCATGTTTAAAAATTCATGCACTAGAAATATAGAAAGCTGCCACGCATTTTAAAATTCTGTATTAAGGACTTCTCTTAAGCAACAAATGGATGGAACTGGTGTGTTTATATTTTTGCTGTTAAATGTTTGCTGTTTCGTTGTTTCTCTTTGTATTTCTCTTTATGATTCCAAAAGGGAAATGAGGGCATAAAGTCATGCTTGGGTCATGCTTGAACGCACCTGGTGGAGTCCTCATCAGCGGAGAAGCTGACAAGGCGCAGAGAGCCCCTCTCTGTGTCGGAGACATAGTGAATCTCCTGCACAAATCCTTCCTCCTGAATGTCATAGTGACTGCGGTGGAGACAGAGGTCAAAGGTCAGTGTCATGACAACCAAGAGAGGTTATTTATTGAAGTTCAAAGGTCACACAGAAATTCATTCATTTAACAAGATTTGAAAGAAAATAAATATAATAAGTTCTTTAAAATAATAGAATAAAGAATCTAGCTCTTATAAAATATAAAAGACTTAATGACAAAGGGGTTCTAAAAGGAATTTATTGTATTAATGATAATGTAAATCTTGTGCATATAACAGAAAAGACTTGTTTTCATATCGTGAAACAGAAAAGACACAAAACACCATTACAAAAACAAATGATATTGTTAACATCTTCCAGTTAAGAATAACCGATTGGAATTTAACCAACAAATTGAAGTTAATTAATCAAATCCTTCCCTAAAAATATCAAACAGAGGGCCCATCCAACACAAAATCAACAAGCAAGACAAGCATACCACAACATGGACACAATAGTAAAATCACAACTATTCCAATGAACAGGGGGGCTTATTGGCAAGGGTCTCTTTGATGCCAGCATTTAAACATTAGGGCTTAAAAGTATCAGGTTCAGTTAGTTTTGAGGGTTTCATCCTGGGGAGTGTAAATTGCATATAACAAGGTTATTAATTATTTTTCAATAATTTTATGGTTGAAATGTCACACGCAGGTCGAAATTGTGTTAGAAATTATAAGAGGATACACATCAGGTCATATGTTGTTATGTGATGTAATCACATTGTGATGCCTACTGATAAATCTTCCTTTAATGTACTGGTTAACTCCTTTAATGTACAATTTAACCCTTTCCCTCATAGAGGAAACCATGAAAAGACCTATGCGAACAGCATAAAACCAGATCAGCCTGCGAGTAACTCGCAGGCTGATCAGGTTTTATGCTGTTCGCTGCTCCTCAGTGGTCTGGAAATGAGGATTTTGTAATTAAATTTGGTAAGGTTTAACTGTGGTTTTCTGCAGATCAGGCTTTATGTGGTACCTATTGAGTGCGTCAAAATAGTCTATATGAGGGAAAGGGTTAATGTACTAGTTAACAATGTTTCTAAAATTATTCTTCCAAACTCTTTTGATTAAATTGGTGATTCTGATTAACAGTATTTTTTTTCAGAGTAGTACTTATCTATTTGTTGAAATAAGTCCTAAATTAGTATTTTAGCAATTCCAGTATGTTTTTTATTTACATGTATTTTAGAAAAATTCATTTTACTCATGAATCAAATCAAATCAAATTTAACAGAAATTAATTTATCTCCTTATCCATTATAGCAACAGCATGCGCTACAGAAGGCTTGGAGCATATGTTCAAATGCAAAGCCAAAATCCACAAGAATACACAGAAAATGTAGACATTGTGATGGCAAATGAGAGAAATGAGTTGATGAATCAATTAAGAATAAAAAAAAGGGAATTAATCAATCAATAGCTGTTCTTAATTAGTAAGTTATCATTTTAGAATGGTATAAAAAAAAACTGTGACAAACAAAATGTGATAAGCAATGGTACGAAAGTGAAGTAATAAAGATGCACAGAACTGATTAAAGAAGCTCTTGAGGATATTTTAGTAAAACTCTTACACCCCATTCATCATTCACATTATTTAAAGCTGGAAAAAGGTTTCTACACAGCACTCCCAAAAAAAAAGAAAACATCAAGCAGATTTTTTTCCATAGCATTATCACCTTTCCGGTGAAGGGGATTTCCGTTTCGGTTTTGGTTTCGGTTTTGGTGGAACCTTAAGTTGCACCTTAGCTTCAGTTTTCGGTTTTATAGCCTCAGGAGTTTTCGGCAACTCAGGCTGGAATTTCACCACCTGTGGTGGCTTCTTCGATGGTTTAGGTGCAACTTTCGGGGCCGCTTTCTTTGGCCTGTAAATGTTTTGCATCACAAACACCACATGATAGTTACACTTCTACGTATATATACACAGATATAAATATGCAACATGTCGACAAAACTGAAATGTTGAACGAAGCCACTTGCTTTGATATCTATGATAGGCAAGCATATATTGTACTTTACAAACCATATCGTTGAAATATAGATATAATGATGACAAGCAAATAAATAAATATCATTTCTTATAAAAGATTAAAAAGTGCTGAGCTAAGCATTCTGTGGGATACCCATTTATGTGCAAATACTGTACTGTACTGTATTATTCTAACATAAATCCATGACATTGTAAACATCTGACATTGACATTGACCGACAACATTTGAACATTTGTTATATACATGTGACACCATAACAACAGTAAACATTTTTCATTCTGATTGCACTTCTACCATTTGCTTTTAGAAATAAAATATCATGCAAATAGTATACTATTCACCTTGCCCCAAATATATATATATATTTTTTTTTTTTTCAAATCAGACCCTTGGGTATTACATATTCGATTATAACGAAATCTAGATTGTTTTCCATTGTATTCTGATTTTCATTTTAAAGCTTTAAAACACATCTACATTCAGATTCCAAAAATATTATCTTAATGATGATCACATATTATTGGCACCAACTTATAAAAACACATGTATTTCATAAATAACACATGTTACTGATTTAACTTTTTATTGGTGGTACTGTATATATATATCAATTACAATATCTAGCTTTGCTGGTCCATAAAAGCTAAAATAAAAATCTGACTAATACGGGGTTATTTAGGAGATCATTTGAAATATATAAAAAGAAGAGAACTATTTTTCTACATCCATTGTTTTTTGAAGGTATGATGGTTAGGGTAATGATACAAGGTTAGTGGAAATTTGATTCCATTCTCGATAAAAAAAATATGCGTATTAAACCACTATAAGTATATTACTTTATCTTTAAAAATTTTCTTTTCTTTTGGCATACACTTTTAGTAAAGATCCATAGAAGAACTCATTTTCTTTAAACAGATTTTACAGTTGAAGTTTGCTTACAATTTACTCCAATGAATATGCCAAAAAATAAATATGTTTGCCAAAAATTATATATTTTCCATCAATAAAATTTCTCTCTATATATATACGGATTGGAATCAAACTTGGTAGGTTGAGTAAAAGGATATATTGGTGCAGTAGTGATGTGGGTGGTGTATAAAGTTTTACCAACCTTTCATCTTCTTCTGAGATTGGCACCTTCGCTGGTGGGGCACCACGTGTGACATCCTCGCGTCTGAAAATTAACAAAACTTCAAGATTAGAAATAATCTCTCTTTTTTTCTCTCCCCTCTTCATACTGCTATATATATCGAAATCTGAAAAACTGTAACACACATGTGCTTTAGTATCATACATGACAGCATCCCCCATTAAACAACTTTTTTCTACATAATCTCCTGTTACCAATACAATTTCTTAACATTTTATATAATGAAAAAACATAATAATAAATATTTGCAAAACATCAAGATATTGAAGGTATTGAATGCTGAAAAAGTAAGCATAATCATTAAGCAAGATACTTGTGACATAAATATTAGATGATGTTGTACTGAAAAAACATTTTTAAAAGTCAATGAAAATCAAGAACATCTTAGATTTCCAGACTTTTCAGATTTCTATTCTATTCAAATCCTCCAAAGATTTATATATTTCTTTGCTGAATCCATTCCTAAAGGTCAGTTACTCCAGGGTTCTCCTCAATGTCAAGGTCATCCATCCATGCAGGTCATTTCATACATGAAGGTCATTCATTTCAATGTTACATGATCCATAAGTGAAAGCTTATTTTATAGATGGCAGTGATCCATGCAGGGATACCATTGTATTTTATCCATGCAAGTGGTGTTTATTCTAAGGTCATTCTTATAATAACCAAAGATGATAAACTCTCATCATTTTCATCATAAGTTTAACAGTTGCTTCTACTACTTCGATATATTTAGCCCCTGGGGAGTAAGGTTTCATGCAAATAATAGCATCCAGTAGCATTTCAAACCTTTTCTTGAGAATACTTTCCAAATTAGACATAGTTTTGTATTGAATCTTTCACAACACATGCATTTATGGTTCATCTGAATTTTATGTATAGTGGATCCTGAAATAACATTAATACATGCAAGGTTACAGACATTAAACTGAAGTAAAAGTGCGTTCATGAAAATTTTTCTTTTGGAGCTACAAGGAATAAGTAAACAAAACCACACAATTATATACATCTACATTTCTTTAAAACTGAAATCCTTTTGCATAGCCATGCAGTTTGATTTGGTTGATGAGCAATGAGCTTCTTTTTCTACAGTTAGAGCATGACACATGAACAAGGTTAAGTCTCAGTTGGGCAACAAAGGTCATAGTCATGCTGCCATGCCAACTCACATCGGCTTGACCAGCTCCTCTTCCCCAATGACACGGACATAGCCGCGTTCTGTGTCAGAAACATAGCTGATCTGTTGCACTGGGCCCTCTTCTTGCAGCTCGTAGCTACAGCAAATGATTGAACCATTTTCAATAAAAGAACAAAGGAACAACATTTTGAGAGTTAAAAACATTAGAAACATAAGCAAATGTCCCTGCTGTTCAGTTCATAACAGAAATGAAAGCTCTATTGACTAGTTACATAAATCAAAGTGTAGTCAAAGGTTAAAATGGAAAACATCAGATAGCAATGAAAAGAACAGCTTCCAGATGTGATAGGAGATAAGATACAGTTGTTTCTTTCCAGATTTCAAGAGACTGGTTCTGCTGAATGTAGTGATTAAGTGATTCAAGAGATTCCTCCTAAATTTAATGTACACATAGAATGTCCAGAAAAAGAAACTGTGCAATCAGACTGAGGCAAAATGTCTGCTCCTTTAATAACAAGTGGATCATGTTTCATGCAGGAAAGAAGAACACAAGCCACCTTGGTGACGGACTCTTTGGTTCTGGTTTTGGCTGTGGTTTTGGTGGAGCCGGTTTTGAAACCGGCGGCACCACCTTCTTCGGAATGGTTTCCGGAACTGGTTGTGGTTTAGGTATTGTTGGTTTCATATCGACCTTCGTGACCTTTCTTGGTGGAGCAACAGCATCAGGGACATCAAATTTGGCACGAGCCTCGGACACTGTTGGCATTTTGACTTCCTCCTCTTGGTCTGTCTCCATGGGAGCAGCCATAGGTTCTGGTTTCTCAAGCCGCTGGTATGGCATTCTGGAGTGGGTTTGACAGGTAAATCATGTGATCTTAATTACTGTGACATACACATATCCTACAGAACATCCATATTCTTACAACTTTTATTGTATTCTTATTTTTAGGGCATTCTAAAAATTGATGTTAACATTTTACTTAAAACATATACAAAACTACAATATTTTTTTTTTTCAAAATCCAGCATAAAAAAAATGGCCATTGTATTTATATGCTAAAGAAAGAGACAAGAAAGGAGGATACACAAGCTGCTTGTTCATTTTGCTTCTTTGTTAAAAAAGGCAAAGAAAATATTTAATCATGCTATCTATCATTCATGTGATCAAAAAGTAAAATATGTTCATACAGTAAAAATTGAATTAAGCATGTATGAAAAAACTCTTGAAATAAAACAAAATAAAACATAAAAGAGGGAAGACAACATTCATGAACACACAACAACAACCTTTTCCTCCGCAACTCAGGTGACGCTTCAACCGAGGCACAAACTGGCGTCGGTGGAGGAGGTTTAGGAAGAGTAGAGTAAGGTGACGCCACTTCTGGCGAATCAGAAGATAAATATCCTGGGGTGACGCTAAAAACAACAACAGGGGGAGGTAATAAAGCAAGCCAATCTCATTCTTGTAACAAGCTCAGAAATTAAGAAAAACAACAGACTGCATTCAGTCTCAAAAACACAAACTCAGAGAAATATCATTCATTCCATGAAATAAGATGGGAGAATGCTTGATGTAAAATAATGGAAAACTTTAGGCAGGAAAAACTCTAAGAAAGTTTGCAAAATTAAATCTGTAAAGAAGCAAGGTAAAAATAATACAGAAAGTATTATGTTCTGTTCAGATGATTTTTAAAACTGAATAATTATTGCAATAACTTTTCACCTGAATAGAAAAACTGAAACTGTCATTTATTAAGATATGAAAAAGGATTAAAAAGAAACATTGAAAAGAGACATTTAATAGAAATATATGTTAAACCTTGGTAGTGGTATTGGTGAACATAGTGGATTCTACTTTGCAAGACAGATTATACACTAACTAAATCTAAATCTTGTTTAAATTAAGATTTTGTTATTGAGTTAAATCTTGAAAATCTGAAGTGCATGAAATTGTTTTAGATTTTATCTACATAGACACCGACTTCCTTTGAATAATAACTATTACATAAACATTAGTTAATTAATTAAGAATTAAAACTAATCAGGAAATAAGTCATTCCAAAAACCCACACATACAAAATTATCTCTACCAAACAAACAGAAAATAAAAACATAAAATAAACAGACTGTTACAAAGCTGTCATCGAATATAGCCATTGTCAAAGGCCTCCATTAAGAAACAAGCAATTAACCCTTATTTAAACAATTAACACATTTAAAAACACAAAAAAAAAAAAAAATCACCTATCAACCCAACCAAGACAGGGTGAGCGTTTTTTTTTTGTTTTGTTGTTGTTTCTTTTCCCTTCAAACATAGTTAAATTGGGATTTCTGAAATTAATGGCACCATGCTGAAAGCAAACACAACCATGCTGAAAGTATTTGACAACTTCTCCACCTGCTAAGGTCCTCCTCCTTAATAAGCCTGAGGACAGCCCTGTCTCCATCCTTCACATAGGAGATCTCCTGAACAGGTCCTTCCGACTGGATTTCGTAGTGGCTACAATACGCACATACAGCGTTTATGTCTAGGTTGGTTACCTTATCTTGTTCTTTTTCTAAGACAAAGGTTTCAGAATTCTCTTCCATTAGGACTTATTTCAGCTTCCAATTATTCATCCATGCTCCTTTATGATTATGCAATCACCCCACCCAATATAACAGCTTTTTATCCTAGCATCTATATAGTTCAATTAAACAGCAAACAATACAAGCTATTATCTCATTGTCATCATATATCCAGATGGATCTTATTACATCTTTTTACTTGCAAGTCTGTAAATGCATGGATATATATTGTCTAGATTGTTTTCTTACAATTAAACCTAGGTTTTAAAGAGGGATGACTGATATTAAGAAAGATTGCAAGAAAGTAGATTCATTTAGAAGTTCTCTGTACTATTGTGAGATTCTTCTATATGTCTGTGTATTTGCTTCTTGATTCATTAATCCAGCTGTCTCATGATAGAGCCACTATGGACTAAGATGGAAGTGGTCAAATTGATGAATCACCAAAGACTTAGGTATACTTACGGAGAGAACTCCCTGGTTGCAGGTTCGACAGGCTCCTCCTGGGTTGGTGGAGGAGCATACCTGGGTGGTTCTTGTTTCTTCACAATGAACTTGGGCTGCACAGGCTCTGGCTTTCTCTCATCAGCTGTGAAGAAGGGGAGATAATTATGCAGGATACTGTCAGTAAAAAAAAAAATGATTAGCTTTGTAATTATATCAAGCATTAGATACCAGTATGATTACTAAAGATTGGTGCAAAATACTAGTAGAATATTCTATCAAAAAATTAATTAAAAACTTTCAGAATTAAAAAAGAAAATCATTTGACAAAAAATCTGCAGAGACAAAGGGGAAGAAACTCACGTTGCACAACCAGTTTAGCCCTTGTAGATGCAGATCCAGCCACATTGACGGCGGAGCACTGGAACCAGGCAGAGTCCGTCTTCTTGGCATCCTCGATATACAAGGTGGAGCGACCATTGTCAATTTCAATCCTGTATAAAAAAAATATTTATTTTACTACTCCTGTGAAAAGTTACAGACAAATTCAAAGAATATATGAAATTTTTAATCGGACCATTAACAAGGTATCAGTGAAGAAAAAGCAAGGCACATACTTGTAGTCTTTGTTGGGGGTCAACATCTTGTTGTTCTTCTGCCAGCTCATCATGGGTATTGGGGTGCCTACCGCACGGGCTGTCAAGGTCACGGACTGACCTTCTTTGATGGTGTAGTTCTGCATGCGGTCCACAAACTTTGGTGGCTGCATCTGTTCCCTCTCTGTAACATAAAGTTTGTGAAACCCATGTGTATACTCATGTCATATTTACAGAGGATTTAACATGAGCACATAAAATATCAGTATTAGTTCAGAAGTTGTAGAAACAATATGAAAATAAGACCCTAAATATACTACTCAAAATTGCTAAGCACCATCAGCTATTTTCCCGTAGCGTTGCATGCTTAGACAAGCGACTTTAAAGGCATGCTATATTAAATTTTACATTAAAACAAATCTTGCTTTTATGC
>JAIFHC010000255.1:10000-50000 GCA_021229015.1 Solen grandis | reverse complement strand
ACCATAAGGCCCAGTGCTTATATATTTGGTGTGTAGTATTGTCAGGGCTAAAATGTTTAAGATTGAGTTATATCAGAATTCTTGTCTGTTTAAAAACCTTGTAATCAGTTGTAGCAATGGTACTCAGGTGAGCGTTTCAGGGCCATCATGGCCCTCTTGTTATATGGAACACTTTGTTGACTGGATATAAATTACGCGAGAAACTTTGGCTCCAGACCCTATCCCAGAATGACCTAGTATTTCCTGTTATATTGTCGTTTAATGGGTGATGTTTATCTAACACTATGTGTTTATACTACATCCTGGCCGTCATTCAATAAGACATGTATTTTTTTCCCATGTGTGCCCTTTAGAGAGCAACTTTGGGCGATTTGTTCTGTATTTTTATAATGTTCTGTGCCTTGTCTTTGTGCATAAATGCGATCTTAATAAGAATTCACCGAAAAAAAAATTATATGTATATATATATATACTGATCTCGGGGTTTCTGCAAGAAACGGCCTATTTATGTTCTTTTATAATATGTTCATGTGCAGAAATAAGCTGGATGTTTGGAAGAGCATAAAAACATCAATTATTAAAACAATATATTTTCTCACGGGGGCTATCTCAAAACTGATGCACTAGAATTGAAAAAGAAAACAAAAGTATAACATAGTCATAACAACTTTGCTGAACCAATTATGTTCTTTTAGTCTACCGACAACTATCTAGGGCGTTGTTATCACACATATTCCTATCTCCGTTAAACACCCCCCCCCCCCAAAAAAAAGCAAAAAAAAAGCGTTTTACCATTTGTTTGTATCAAAACTACCGTAACGTATTGCTGCAACAAATCCAATAGATCTACACTCCATGACCAGAGTGTGTTCCTACCGTAGGCGTCTGAAGGATTGGGAGTCTTTGTATTGGGCTAATTTCGATGAATACTTGACAGAAATTGTAATTAAACGTAGAAAATAGATACTCGGGATCATGCATTCACTTAATCTGTTAATTCATGGATAGATTATCATCTAAACACAAAGCACACGTCTGATCGCCCTGCCAGGCAGGATTACACAAGTGACTTTCCTATCACGTGATCACTGATCAAGCGGTCAAACTATATCAGCAGTTCTGCTTCCCCTGCGAAATTCTATATCTGAAACAAAGTCACACTATTACAATGTCACAAACTCACACTGTTACAATGTTACAAAGCTACACACATAGTCATAGTATACTTAATGACAATATAAGTACGATGACTACATTACATTATATACTTTTCATTTTTAACGTATTGCATGTGTGATATGCAATATGACCTAGCATATTCATGTTTGTATTGTATGTACTTGATGCTTCAGGAGTTAATCTAACAGTTCAGTTCTGTTCTGTGAAAAAGTATTTAACACACTTAAATATTATATAGGATCGCTATCTTTGCTTCATACAGGGCATAATATAGACCATTTCCTAGTTTTAGTACTCCCTTTATCTCTTATAGATTAATGCTTCCCGGATCACTTATTTCTTGGGATGTCTTTGCAATAGGATTAATTGAAAAACTCTATTTTAATTGAAATGTTAAAATACATGCGAGTATATTTATTGAAACTGGTGCATGTGCGGGGCATATGTATTTCAATCTATGATTTTATTTGCAAATTGTTCCAAATAAAATCATTCCAACAGTTCTTTGGAAAATAAAATCGCATCAACAAGCTTTATCGTTGAAACATTATGTTCGGTTCCATGATCAAACCTAGTAATGTTTTGATTGCGAGTCATCACTTCATATCCATAGAAGCATTGATGTCACTGAAATGACATGATAATGTCCTTACTCACTCTGGCGATCTCTGTAGGAGGTTAACGGATTAAGCGAAAAAAGGCAGATACTCAGATCTGTAAGCAATGTGCGTAGGAAATGCATCAATTTCTTAATAGTATTTCTTTAATTATCAGCCATTGCACGCACAGGAAGTATGTAGTTTGAAATTATCTTACACGTCAACCGCTACTTGTGCATATTTTCGGTCAAATTGAGCTTTCAAGACTTAGAACTATAAATATATTGAATAAAACGTATAATTATATACATGTATATATATTTATCGTATACAAGAACATGGACTACGTCGGCATAGACGCACCCAGTAACCTGCAGCACAGAAAATGATTTCATGATAATTTGATATTTGTCTATCAATGCACAAAAGGTTTTGTAAGTTACGTTCAATTCAAATTAAACTTGGAGGAAGTTAAAATATGCAGAATATATTAATGTTATAGGAGGCCTTTAATGGTAGTTATTTAGTGTGACAAAACGATAGACATCACTTTCGCATCTTAAGGTAATCCGTCTATCATTTACTTTGATCATGGTCCATCAAATGATCATTGGAATTTTATAGTAAATGTAAGCCTTTATAGACTGAATGCAAAAGAGCCACAAACTCTAAATCAATGGATGGTTCTCCCTGTCATGAAGTTGATTTTAAGCATTTGAAGGACCATTATTGTAATTTAATGATGGATTGATTACCTTAACTGCTGCCTTATCAGTGCTACTGGTATAACAATGTTTGTCTGTCAATTTGTCATTCCGATGTACGTTTTTAAATGTACCAAAATCTTTTGGTTGTTCATTCTATTCTTTAAATATATATTATATGTCTAATATTGAGTAGATTTTCACAATGTTTGTCTAGTAATTATGACTTTTTGTTACTATTTGTCTGCCTAGACTGTGTTTCCCAGTGCACGTGCTAATATGTATCACTATGTTGACTACCTAATGACTACCTGTGTTCCCAAGTGAGCGTGCTTATATGTACCACTGTGTTTGACTGCCCAGTCTGAATTCCCTAGTGAACATGCTTATATGTATCACTGTGTTTGACTGCCCAGTCTAAATTCCCAAGTGTACGTGCTTATATGTATCACTGTATTTGACTGCCCAGTCTGTGTTCCTCAGTGTACGTGCTTATATGTATCACTGTGTTTGACTGTTAAATGTATCACACAGTGTTTGACTGTCTAAACAGTGTCCAATAGTGTGCGTGCCTTAAAGCATCACAGTCTTTGGTTGCTAAATGCATCATGGTGTTTGACTGTCTAATCAGTGTCCCCCAGTGATCGTACTTTAATATATCACGGTCTAAACGGTGTTCCCACTTATGATTTAAGGTATCACACTCCTGGACAAGTGTCTGACAATGCTGGCCATGATCGTGTACGGCCTTGCTTTCGTCACCGTTGTCATGCTGGTTGTCTGTATCCCCTTGATAGTTCTCACTAAAAAACAAATGAACCAAAAGAGGACACGGAGGAAGAATGCTGTCGGGAAATGGAATAAGGTTAACAACGCCTTCAAAATGAAGCTAAAGTTGAAGACGAAAAAATAAGTGTGAACAAATGAATCTGTAGAAGTGAAGATTTCCGCCAAAAACTCTGGTCGAAATAAAAATGGACTTTTGTTTGCAGGGTGTGTAATATCTTGAGATAAAGTTTTGCCACTTTTGTCTGTATTTTGTGCCTTCACTATTCACAAACAAGACGATGAGTGGTTAACAGCCTAATTGAATTCAATCTTTTAACCATCAACACAAGCCTGAAAATATAATACATTACCGATGGAAGCAAAAAAACAACAAACAAACAAAAAACGAATAAGTAAATTACATTTAAATAAAAAAAAAAAAACCGTAATAACATAGACCATCTTTTGAATGGCAACATTACTATCACCAATGAGATCCAATTTCCTGAAGAGTCCCTATCAAAGTAAAAAATTTGCCTACATATTTTTGTTGCTAAAAACAAATATAGTTTGAATCTAAAAGAAAAGTATAAAAATCATTTTTACAAGCGTTACCAGGATTTCAGTAAAAATAATTCAGTATAAAACAAAAAACCCTCAGTTATGAGATTTCTCTAGGGACATACATTACGAGATGGTCTGAAACTAGATTCAAACTGAATTTTACACAAATGACAAGAATGAGTCTTGCCCTTGAAAAAGTCACGTAAACATTGAGATTGTCCTTAATTTATATTTTGTTTTATATTCAAGACTGCAGGACTTTGTCTTTTGATAGGGTCACACTCAATGCTTTTGTCTGTTAAAGGAACAGTCTCCCGAGACCAGTGTATCAGTAGCATCTCTGTCATCGTGCTGTGTCTGGTGATAGTTGCTGTGGTCATGTTGGTCATTTCTTTGACAATTGTTTTACTTACAAGAAAGGAGTTGGAGAAAAAACGAAACAGGAAAATGCGAGCAGTTGGGAAATGGGGCATGCTATTAGACCACGCTGCCAAGATGGACTTGCAATGGAAAATAAAACAAGAACAGGAACAACCGTCGACTTCAGACAAGTGAATGAGTGTCTTGTCTTGTGAATAGTGAAGCAAGTGCACAAACCTATCCATGCTTTGTTAATATAAATTTATATAGTTTATAGCTGTATTACTCTGAACATTAAAAAATCTGTATACAGAATAAACTTTTTTTTTTTTTTTATAAACTGTCATTTTCTGTTATGTGTTACTGACCTTCATCGAACATAAACCATAAAAAGTAATTGGTTTCACAATTTGAGGTTCACTAAATTCTTTATTGTTGACGATCCTTATCAAATTATACTCCGAAAACTGGCAAATCTCCCCGTTTCTAAATTATTCAGCGACAGTTTTCGTTGTTCTGTCGTAATTCTGAACGTGTTAAGGAATTATGTTCCTCTTATAGCCGTTTTTCTCCCGAAGGCCGATGTATAACTGGTGTCCGAACTGTTCAGTGAACATACTGCTGCTCTGTTCAGAGCCGTCCCTGGAGAACAATAAACAGTCACTATCAATCCTGCAACCTGCCATGTTAAGCGATCGCTGTTTCATTAAAAGCAAATCGTCACATGCGTTGTTGACGCTTTTGTTTATTTTTCTCGTTTTGTCTTTGTTACTTTATGGAATTAAGGACAAAATAGTCGTGAATGTGTCAAAATGATGATTTTTGTTTTGCACGTTAACATAAAAAGAACCATGCGTTCCTTTATATATAAACATGTTATTGTGTTTATTTATGTTCATAAATTCATGTCACAACTCTATATGGTAACATATGTATAAATATGCTGTATATTTACATGTAACTAGAAAAAAACACGCGAAATCGCGGGAATGTTATTTACTGTTGGGATTCGTGTTATGTATTGTCCTGTTTCACATAAATAAACCGGCCTTGGTGGCGCTTGGCTGTGAAGCCGAGAGTTGTGGGTTCGATCCCCACTGGGGTTGAGCATGGTCTCCTTGATGAATGATCGATCAACAATTTCTTTCTGATGGTCATTTATCTTCTATCGCTTTTCTTATTTAACTACAGAAATACGAGGTAATGTTTGAGTGCTGACAAAATCCCGGTTAAGAGTTGTAATATGACATGTAAGATGTAAATAAAAAAAAAATAATGAAATAATCAAAGTAAAATCAAATAAACCAAGTTTAACACACAAAAGAAGAAGATAGAATTGAAAAAGCACTTATTGCTGTAACATGTTTAAAGGTGTGTGTGTTTTTATTATTATTGTTATTATTATTATTATTATTATTTTTATTAATTGAATAGTTGCAACATTGGAAAATAAAGCAGAATAATCTATACAATGAACAATTTCAATTGCTGTGAACAATAACCATACTTTTATTGCGACCTGCATAACAGAATTAAACGAATTCCACAGGAATGACCAACGGATTGGAAAGAAAAAAAAAGATCCCAAATCTATAACTTATGATATAGTGATAACAGAACTGCACAGGTTAAACTTTTGGGCTGTAGAATCCGATGCCCGTTATTTGTGTAGCAATATTAACATTGAATCTGACGCAAATGACATCAAGGGTCCCACATAGTATGCATACGTGAACATCGTGGTTTATATGGAACGCACTCAAGACTACAGCGTCGTTCTTCCGAACGTTCGTATAAATGCTACACAACATAAAGTCGAAAGATTGGATAACTCTCAAAAATAAAATGATAGAAGCCGAATATTTGTAATGGGGACAAAAAAAAAAAAAAAAAATCGTTGATTTTTAATAATCTTGTAACGTGGCTACGAGGCTAGTCGAGGACGTATTTTTGAACAATTCGAAGAACCCACTGTACGGTGATACCCCAGAAATGTAACTATTTTTAGATTTATCCCATTTCGATGAATTCACCATAAATTCTCGCAAACTGTGCAATTTTATTTAAATTTAAACACAAATAACAAAGCTACTGAATGGTTACTTGATAACCGTGATATTCTATATATTTAGTGTTGTTTCGAATCCGACACAAAATCAAGCTCGTTCTTTTAGTAATATAGATAACATCTTAAGTTTCATCTATGACAACCTCAAATAAACTCGCAAACCCGGACGGTTCCTCGGTTGGACCAGTACATTGCTCCTGTAGCTGGTACTGGTATAGTTCACCCGCTAGGCTATCATCATATAAGGGTAGTACCAGGATTGTCTGACCCGGTGACAGGATAAGGGAACTGGGCGTGGTATCATGCCCCTTGTCTACGGCGTGATACTGCAGTGTGACAGCACTGTATCTCAAATGACTGAAATACTGTCGGTGGGACATTACACCCAAACAGAGGAATTAGAATTAGTACAAAGCATACTCAAAGACCTACCAATGCTACTAAAGTTAAAGCCACATAGATTTGAGAACATATAACATGGTTTTATATTCATCATTCATAAGCTATCAATAAATGAAATATGAATGAAATATTATATCCTCAATTTTTTGTAACAACTTGGAGATTACCAGCATATGTTTATGTAAACGATTAAAATGTTCTCGTGGTTAATGAAACAAAAAATTAAAACATTATGATTAGTTTTTTTTTTTTTAATTTATTTTTTAAAATACAAACACTCGTCTCAAAATTAATTATCTTATAGATTTTCCATTTTTAAAGCATTGGCAGATATTCATATTCTTGGCACGAACCATCAGCAGAATAAAGTTCGGTGTACATAGTTATGAGGTGAATAACTAAGGTCACTGTACATGGTTATGAGATGAATAACAAAAGGTCACTGTACATGGTTATGAGATGAATAACAAAAGGTCACTGTACATGGTTATGAGATGAATAACAAAAGGTCAAAGTACATGGTTATGATGTGAATGCCTAAAGGTCACTGTGCATAGTTATGACGTGAATACCCTATGGTCACTGTACATAGTTATGAGGTGAATAACAAAAGGTCGCTGTACATAGTTATGAGGTGAATACCAAAAGGTCGCTGTACATAGTTATGAGGTGAATACCTAAAGGTCACTGTACATAGTTATGAGGTGAATACCAAAAGGTCACTGTACATAGTTATGAGGTGAATACCTAAAGGTCACTGTACATAGTTATGAGGTGAATACCAAATGGTCACTGTACATGGTTATGAGGTGAATACCTAAAGGTCACTGTACATAGTTATGAGGTGAATACCTAAAGGTCACTGTACATAGTTATGAGGTGAATACCTAAAGGTCACTGTACATAGTTATGAGGTGAATACCTAAAGGTCACTGTACATGGTTATGAGGTGAATACCAAAAGGTCGCTGTACATAGTTATGAGGTGAATAACAAAAGGTCGCTGTACATAGTTATGAGGTGAATACCAAAAGGTCGCTGTACATAGTTATGAGGTGAATAACAAAAGGTCACTGTACATAGTTATGAGGTGAATAACAAAAGGTCGCTGTACATAGTTATGAGGTGAATACCTACAGGCCACTGTACATAGTTATGAGGTGAATAACAAAAGGTCACTGTACATAGTTATGATGTGAATACCTAAAGGTCACTGTACATAGTTATGAGGTGAATACCTAAAGGTCACTGTACATAGTTATGAGGTGAATACCTAAAGGTCACTGTACATAGTTATGAGGTGAATACCTAAAGGTCACTGTACATAGTTATGAGGTGAATACCTTAAAGTCACTGTACATAGTTATGAGGTGAATACCTAAAGTCACTGTACATAGTTATGAGGTGAATACCTAAAGTCACTGTACATAGTTATGAGGTGAATACCTAAAGTCACTGTACATAGTTATGAGGTGAATACCTAAAGTCACTGTACATAGTTATGAGGTGAATACCTAAAACATTCATGTTAACTGAGTGAATACCTAAGGTCACTGTCATAGTTATGAGTGAATACCAAAAGGTCACTGTACATAGTTATGAGTGAATACCTAAAGGTCACTGTACATAGTTATGAGGTGAATACCTACAGGTCACTGTACATAGTTATGAGGTGAATACCTAAAGGCCACTGTACATAGTTATGAGGTGAATACCTAAAGTCACTGTACATGGTTATGAGGTGAATACCTAAAGGTCACTGTACATAGTTATGAGGTGAATACCTAAAGTCACTGTACATGGTTATGAGGTGAATACCTTAAAGGTCACTGTACATAGTTATGAGGTGAATACCTTAAAGTCACTGTACATGGTTATGAGGTGAATACCTTAAAGTCACTGTACATAGTTATGAGGTGAATACCTAAAGGTCACTGTACATAGTTATGAGGTGAATACCTAAAGGTCACTGTACATAGTTATGAGGTGAATACCTAAAGGTCACTGTACATAGTTATGAGGTGAATACCTAAAGGTCACTGTACATAGTTATGAGGTGAATACCTAAAGGTCACTGTACATAGTTATGAGGTGAATACCTAAAGGTCACTGTACATAGTTATGAGGTGAATACCTAAAGGTCACTGTACATAGTTATGAGGTGAATACCTACAGGTCACTGTACATAGTTATGAGGTGAATACCTAAAGGTCACTGTACATAGTTATGAGGTGAATACCTAAAGGTCACTGTACATAGTTATGAGGTGAATACCTAAAGGTCACTGTACATAGTTATGAGGTGAATACCTAAAGGTCCACTGTACATAGTTATGAGGTGAATACCTAAAGGTCACTGTACATGGTTATGAGGTGAATACCTAAAGGTCACTGTACATAGTTATGAGGTGAATACCTAAAGGTCACTGTACATAGTTATGAGGTGAATACCTAAAGGCCACTGTACATAGTTAGGCAACTGTACATAGTTATGAGGTGAATACCTAAAGACCACTGTACATAGTTATGAGGTGAATACCGAAAGATCACTGTACATAGTTATGTACCTAAAGGTCACTGTACATAGTTATGAGGTGAATACCTAAAGGCCACTGTACATAGTTATGAGGTGAATACCTAAAGCTCACTGTACATAGTTATGAGGTGAATACCAAAAGCTCACTGTACATAGTTATGAGGTGAATACCTAAAAGTCACTGTACATAGTTATGAGGTGAATACCTTAAAGTCACTGTACATAGTTATGAGGTGAATACCTAAAGCTCACTGTACATAGTTATGAGGTGAATACCTAAAGTCAATGTACATAGTTATGAGTTGAATACCAAAAGCTCAATGTACATAGTTATGAGGTGAATACCAAAAGCTCAATGTACATAGTTATGATGTGAATACCAAAAGCTCACTGTACATAGTTATGAGTTGAATACCTAAAGCTCACTGTACATAGTTATGAGGTGAATACCTTAAAGTCACTGTACATAGTTATGAGGTGAATACCTTAAAGTCACTGTACATAGTTATGAGGTGAATACCAAAAGCTCACTGTACATAGTTATGAGGTGAATACCAAAAGTCACTGTACATAGTTATGAGGTGAATACTAAAAGTCACTGTACATAGTTATGAGGTGAATACCTTAAAGTCACTGTACATAGTTATGAGGTGAATACCAAAAGCTCACTGTACATAGTTATGAGGTGAATACCAAAAGCTCACTGTACATAGTTATGAGGTGAATACCAAAAGCTCACTGTACATAGTTATGACGTGAATACCAAAAGCTCACTGTACATAGTCATGAGGTGAATACCAAAAGCTCACTGTACATAGTTATGACGTGAATACCAAAAGCTCACTGTACATAGTTATGAGGTGAATACCAAAAGTCACTGTACATAGTTATGAGGTGAATACCAAAAGCTCACTGTACATAGTTATGAGGTGAATACCAAAAGTCACTGTACATAGTTATGAGGTGAATACCTAAAAGCTCACTGTACATAGTTATGAGGTGAATACCAAAAGCTCACTGTACATAGTTATGAGGTGAATACCTAAAAGTCACTGTACATAGTAATGAGGTGAATACCTTAAAGTCACTCTACATAGTTATGAGGTGAATACCTTAAAGTCACTGTACATAGTTATGAGGTGAATACCTTAAAGTCACTGTACATAGTTATGAGGTGAATACCTTAAAGTCACTGTACATAGTTATGAGGTGAATACCTTAAAGGTCTCTGTGTATAGTTATGAGGTGAATACCAAAAGCTCACTGTACATAGTTATGAGGTGAATACCAAAAGCTCACTGTACATAGTTATGAGGTGAATACCAAAAGCTCACTGTTCATAGTTATGGGGTGAATACCAAAAGCTCACTGTACATAGTTATGAGGTGAATACCTAAAAGTCACTGTACATATATATGAGGTGAATACCTTAAAGTCACTGTACATAGTTATGAGGTGAATACCTAAAGGTCTCTGTGTATAGCTATGAGGTGAATACCTTAAGCTCACTGTACATAGTTATGAGTTGAATACCAAAAGCTCACTGTACATAGTTATGAGGTGAATACCTAAAAGCTCACTGTACATAGTTATGAGGTGAATACCTAAAAGTCACTGTACATAGTTATGAGGTGAATACCTTAAAGTCACTGTACATAGTTATGAGGTGAATACTTAAATACCACTGTACATTGTTATGAGGTGAATACCTAAAGGTCTCTGTGTATAGTTATGGGTGAATACCTAAAGGTCACTGTACATAGTTATTAGGTGAATACTTAAATGCTACTTTACATTGTTATGAGGTGAATACCTTAAGGTTACTGTGTATAGTTATGAGGTGAATACTTAAAGTCACTGTACATGGTTATGAGGTGAATACCTAAAGGTTACTGTAAAAAGTTATGAGGTGAATACCTTAAGGTTACTGTGTATAGTTATGAGGTGAATACTTAAATGTCACTGTAAATTGTTATGAGGTGAATACCTAAAGGTCACCGTACATGGTTATGAGGTGTACAGTGACCTTAAGGTATTCACCTTATAACTGTGTACAGTGACCTGTAGGTATTCACATTATAACTATTTACAGTGACCTTTAGGTATTAACTTCACAACTATGTACAGGTCATTGTACATGGTATGAGGTGAATACGGTCACTGTACTATTGGTGTAGAATCAAAGACAGTGCTATAACAATTTGTGGAAACGTTTTCTTTACGTTATTAAATATACTTTTTCTATACTATGTTATCCTAAATCTTCATTTTAGACTTGTGGTAGCCGCCAGTTTTGTGTACCCGAAAATGAAAAGCAGGCAATGTTGATTTGCATAACTAACACAGCAATTTTCACCGCTCCGCGCTCAGTAGTTTATCAGTGCAATGCGATTGAACATTATGAAATCAAAGCGCTCAAGGTACTGGGGACTGCCGGCGAATTTATCATGAATCAAAGAGCTAGATCAACTGACTTACTACAAGTAACCAGAGTTTGCGGGAAAACGTGTCATATGGCGTCACATGACTCATCAACCCTGCTTAAAGGTTGGAGATAGAAGAAATCATAGTCTTTCAACGTATTGTGAGCTTTGATTTGTTGTTCTTACACCGTCGTAACACCGCCCATGGTGTAAGCTGTCATGTATCGTCTAGTTTCCAATAAATACCACCAGACATGCCAAACCATTAATAAGTTTCCTTGATTCTTATTTTTCTAATCGGAGCATCGTTATCAAGATTTTGATTGGTCACTTATAGTCACAACCGTGACGTTTATAGACAACTTTTGTAGACGCTTGACCAAATGCAGCTTCCATAGAATGACAAATGGTTCCCCACTCGACGGCATCAAAACAGGAGACAGGGATCAATTGGACCAAGGGGGTACCTCAAATGCTCTGTAATACAAATCCAAGAAAATCATCAGTCAGTGCCACCTGGGAATAGCAGAAGTTTTTGGAATTCGCTTCCTCGACAAGGCGCAATAAATCAACTAGAAATAATAGCTAACATGTTCTGCTGCGACTTTTTTGTGATTTCTTCTTACTTTTCCATGATATATTGAACCAATATTTTAAGCTACTTTTCCTTAAGATGTACTGGTGCAATCTGATAGTAAGGTTAAACTTTACATCCATGTAAGTGTAAACAAAGTGGAATGTCCTGACATTAAATGCTCCTGGAAACCACGCATTTACCTACATTTATTTTCTCTCCCATGCAAGGATCCAGAGTGGGTATCCCCCCGGATTTGGCTAAATGTTTTATAATATGCATGGAATATAGTATGCGAGTGCTTTGACATCAAATATCAGGGCTAGATCCCATGGAAGATCCAAAAAGAAGAAAGATTGAAAGAAGAAAGAAGAAAAAGAGTAAAGAAGAAAAGAAAACCTTATTCCCCCTCCCCCCCCCCCCCTGGAAAAACCGTAGGAAAATTTAGTAAGAAAAAGAGTAAAGTGTGACTGTAGATACGGACCCCGCCCCCCTCACCTACAACAATTTGGTTAGGCACGGTAATTTTCATAGTTGGTCAACATATTCCCCCGACCTGAGATAGACAGCTGGATCCACGCATGTCTCCGATACAGATAGAAATTGGATAGGCAGGACGGGCCAGCCTGTAGTTCTTCAATGACAGAGATCGTCGTTTAACAAATTCACCCTGAAATTTAAACAGATGTTTCAATTACACGTGTTCGCTAATACAGATGTTCGCTTTATACAGATATTCGTTAATACAGGTATTCTCCATTAAAGATGGTCAATTAATATACGTTTTTTCTAACACACGTGCTTCCAAATACGCACACACACATATGGTCAAATAATATACGTGTTTCCAATTTCCTTAGGTAAAATCATATATTATACAAGGGATACAACTCCAGATTGACCTAGATTCATACCTTCCTCGGAAAATGCTAATATCGCACTCATTTATGAAGGTATCTTTAAATGATTGCACCTATTGCTAGTGTATACATTTATGTAACTGAAAATCACAACTTATTCAACCATGCAAACGTAACTACCATAAAAAGAAACCCGATTTGCGAAACTTACCCCAATTTTCCAGCTCATTTACACAGGTTCGTTCACCCGGTCTACCAGTGCAAAGAGTCGTTTCTGCGATAGGACGTGGTAAATAGATGCAATAAATCCATAAAACAAGTTATTTGTTCGTATCGGCATGCAAAATTTCTCCTCGGCCACAAGGTATTCAGTAGATATCGTCAGTTTCAACCGTTGTCTTACCTTCACTTTAATTTAGCCGTGACATTCAGATTCTACCTCTACAACCAATCGCATTTCATAGTTAAATGAATAGTCACGTGACGTAGAAAACATGTTGGGACACAGTATCTGCACCCCCTTAT
Organism: Solen grandis; assembly: GCA_021229015.1. Taxonomy (NCBI): domain Eukaryota; kingdom Metazoa; phylum Mollusca; class Bivalvia; order Adapedonta; family Solenidae; genus Solen; species Solen grandis. The sequence goes on along the minus strand of JAIFHC010000255.1, from coordinate 36,440 downwards.
GCAATAGGGTATATCCGGATTTCACATTAAATAAAACAAATTATTTGTATAAACAATTAAATTCACTCTTATTCTCGTGATAAGGAAAAAAAAAACATGAATTTTCAGCAAGTTCTACATTATAGACGTTTGAATAGTCGCCATATTGTTATTGCTATGAACGACATCAACGTCATACAAAACAACGTCAAAAGAGGACCGGCAAAGAAGGCAATTCTTGCGTGTTGCAGCCAAGCGGCTTGAGAGTATGCAGTCTCTTTATCCAAATTGTCTCATGTAATCGTCTTTCAGTTCTACCCGCTGTATATACTCGACGCAAGACGGAAAATCGCATGTCCTCATCGCATGGTTTCCTAGTGCAAAATATGCGTTTATTGGTCGATTCCTTGTCAGCCTAACATCCCTTAGGTACTCCTGCATTCTCTCCTTTAACTGACGTTCCGTCTCTCCCACATAGACTGTAATACCGCATATACCACGTTTTTCATTTGACAACATACATCAGTCTGCACACTATAGAAATCGCGGCCTGCTGTGTCTGAAACAGGCATGTCTGTAATAATATTGCAAAGCGCACATTCCATGTTGCATGCAGATATCTTCTTACCCACAGATCTTTGAGTTTTTGAATGGACCAAGATATCAGCTATGTTTCTGTCTCTCCTGAAGGCCATTATAAATGGTTGTTTTCCATGTAGGTATAAACAAGGTGTTCGTGTAATTGTTGCTGAAAAGCTTGCAGCACAACAGTAATTCTATTACTTTTTGTGGACCTTTGTTCATTTCTAACATTAAAAATCTGTTTGTACCTACACGGAACTTGGAAAAAAACTGTTTCTGGAGTAGGTTTATTTAGCCATACGTCAATCATATGTTGGCATATTTGTCTTTTAAAAGTATTGATGGTGATAAAACATGTCTGCCTACACTCTTCAAATTTAAACTATCATCCTAAACCTACGGTGGCTTTAAAGGACATATCGCACACAATAATTGGAACTTTTGAATACGAACTTGGTTGCTATCATGCCATTAATATATCTTACATGTCCCCTACATTACAATGTATAAACCAGAACTTAAAAGTGTTTAACTATAATTCTTGAACTTCGATTTTGCCAAATACACATTTAACTTATGTGCGCTAAACTGATCTTCGAGGAGCAGCTGTAATGATTATTCTCTGAAAATGTCCGTAAGAACATGTCGAATGCTGGACAGCAGATATACTTAATTATTACAGTCATTCAACTGTGTCTGATTTTGCGCACAAACGCATTTATTTCTAAATACTTATCTGACGTGATCATGAAATAACCACCATGTCTCCGAACGCTATCTTAAAGACTGGCAATTACTTATTGCTTTTTACATATGAAAACCTCCGTAAATGTAAATTATAATACCAGTCTATATACAAGCAACCGGTAGGGTAATATTCAAATTAACATTTCTGTGTGTTAAAGACAGTACACACAATGCTATCTGCGAAAGCTTTTTTTGAAATTCGACAATTACCGGTGCGTCTCAGCAGTTGCGACAAAAAGGAAAATAAATCGAGAAAAAAAAGAGTGAAGTAAAAAAAATATTTTTTTTCTAAAAAAAATAAAAAAATAGAGAGAACAGTGTTTATAAAACTGAGATAATACAAGATTTTATTGACGCCGCGAGGAAACACGGCGTCAGTATGGAATATTTTTTTTGTTTTGTTTTTATCAAGGGAAGTAATAACTAACGGGAAGATTGTTAATTAATACCGGGACCTGTACCTAAATCCCTTACCAAATAAAAACTTATCTGTGCTGAATTGTTTCGTCATCATTGTCCTTCTTGTTGCTGCTGTTGAGGATGAGTTTTTACATTAACATTAATACCGCCTTAGTAGTTTACTGTCTGTAAATTTCAAGCATCTTGCAGGCCCTAACTATTCCAATAATTATTTAAGAAAGGAATTACCTGGTGTAAAATGTATGTTTAAATAACACGGTCACCCTTTGTTTTTTAAACTGAAAAATGTTGAAAAGATATTGCTCTTTGATATATGTAAAATATAGCATATTTTATGAAACAATTAAAACTGGGAAGCAACCATTACTCGGTACATAAAGACAAAAGCTAATACTCTCACAAAATGGACGTTATAATGTTCAGTCAGGGGTGTGGAAATTCTCAAATTTTTCACTTGTCCAAAGACAAGCTGGACTGAAAAATTCACTTGTCCGGAGACTAAATCCTCTTGTCCAGGAAACAAAAAAAAATCAACTCAAATATCTGTATTTTTTTACATTTATTTTACTGGCTAGGCATCATAGCACTCTCTGTCACTGAACAAGAACACTTAATTTACTATATATTAGCACTTAGTCTTTCATTCAAAGTGACACAAGTGGTATCTTTCTGATACATACTGTAACATTATATATACATGTAACTGGCCTTAAACTAAAACGTCACTAAGAAAAGATTATGTTAAGCACATCATTTACATTAGGCAACACTGCCCAGGGTTATCAGTCATACTTTTAAGTTTCTGTCTTGCAATTTCCTCTCCACCAAGGGTCTTAACTATTTCTACTAACATTGGTTGTATGGGGTCAAGATCTGAACTGGACTGTTCAGATGTTGAGGGCATATTATCAGCCTGAGATGTGACTGTGGCAGACTTTACTGGTGGTTTATGGTGAATATGTCTGTTGCCAGACTTCAGCCAGTCTTGCAGAGCAGGTAAAGGGTCAAACTTAGAAAACTCTGGGCCACAGACAACAATCTGCATTTGACTTTGCAAGTTTTGTTGGGAAAGTCTGGTTCTGACAGGGCTTTTTATCAGATTCATCTGAGAAAAGAGCCTCTCACAGGCTGCAGTTGAAGGGGACACAGTTAACAAAGGCTTCAGCAGGACACTTATGTGCTTAACAGAATCCTCCTGCCTCTGAAGAATAGATGTATAGACACCAAGAGGGTGGTAAGCTCTCTGCATTGATACTTGGACTTTCAGTGTCTGCCATTCAGCAGGAATACATGATATCTCCTCTTGAGTTAACAAGTCCTTAGATTGCTCACACAGTTGTTTGATTTCTGTACAACCATAGATGCTCAGTTCTTTGAGACTCTGTGGCCACACTCTGAAATCAAATACAGTGTATAAGCTCAAAGGTGGACAATCAAGGTCCTGAAATCTGTGCAATATATACTCACTGACTTTTTCAAGCAAAGTGTGGATGTCTCTATCATCCTTGAAGTTACAAAGAGACCCTTTAAGCTTATATTTACCATCAAACTGTCATACAGCCTGTAAAACTTGGGACAGGTTTTCACCCGGTTCATTAGTCAATGAATGCAGACACATATACAAAAAATCTATGGCTTGTTTCACCTCAAAAATCAACAGATCTTTATTCTGAAAAAGAACTGACGTTTTTGTAATAGTTGACAGAATATCAAGCATCAGGTAGATGTACTTTATAAATTTTACTTGTGTCAGATCATTGAGAATGGCTTTTGCCTGTCCAAGTTCATCAGCTCTATTAGAGGTTTCAATGATTTCTTCCAAATGCATAACTGTTACATTAAGATTTTGGCATACTGCCTCAAGGGCACGCAATTTTAAAGAAACCCATCTAATTGTTATAATTTCTGTGTGCATTTTTATGTTTTCATCAAGAACTGAAGCAAGTTTTTTCAGCTGCTCTCTTCTCTTTGGAGAAAATGAATAGAATTTACATATTCTCTTAATAGTGTCCGCAAACTTCTTCAAATACCCTATTTGTTTAACTCCATCTAATACCCCTAGTTCCAGTTTATGGGCCACACAATGGGTTACTAACACTTCATTTTCAACTGAGTCATTAAGTTTTTTGGTAACACCATTTTTGGCACCTAAATTCACTGCAGCCCCAACTAGATTGACACAAACAAGTTTAGGATCAGTATCAGAAATGCTGTCAATGTCAATGTCACAGTTCTTCACACCTCTTTTAATGGCATCCACCACCCCATCAGCTGTAGCAGTACCTAGATTCTCAATACTAGCCATTTTTGTCACTGGGTTAAATGTTTCTGGATGGACATACCTTAGCAAAATACCCTCTTGGTCAATAATAGAGCTATCAGTACTGGAGTCACTCATTATTGAAAAAAACCTTACACCATCACTGTGCAAATCTGCCTTGGTTTCATTCAAGATCACATTGGCCATAGAATTTTGAAATACTACACAGGTGTCCCTTGACAAATGATCATTACCCAATTCGACTCCATTTTTCTTTTGGACTTCACAAAGAAAGGCATAGTTAGTATATGGTCTATTATTTTTTATAACAGCATAAGCAGTATTAAATAACTTCTTGTATCTTTCAACTTCTTGGACCTCGACCTTTGCCATAGACTTTTCAATGGGACCTTGTTTAGGCTTTTTATTATACTCAAATTTCGACATACACGAAATATGTTTCACAGAGAGTTGATGGGCAGTCAAAGTGTCTTTCCTGGTTAAAGTTTCGGAAGATTTTCCGGTGTACAGGGCGGATGATTTGTCTGCGATATATGGGAACATTTTACAAATGTGACAAGACAAATTGTCCTGGTCATCTTTACGGAGCCAGCTAAATTCACTCATCCAGGATTCCTGGAATAACCGAACCCGTTTACTGTCATATTTCTTGTCCCGATCTTGCTTAGTAGATTTCCGTTTCTCTGGCTCCCTTTCTTTTTCTGGACGGTTACCTAATCTGACTACAAACTTATCCATCGCTCTTTTATAAACAATCGGAAATGGATATTCTTTACATAACACCGGCTACGCTTGCTATAGCAACAGCCAATCAGCGTGCAGAATTGGCAGGGAATTCCCAATACTACATTACTCGAGAGGCTCAATGCAGGAAATGGATTAATTGTATGGTATACGATATTTAACGCATTTTCGGTCAAGATTTTATGGTTCCGCGTTTGCATTAGGGTAAAAATAAGACAAAATATATTTTTACCTACAATTTTGCACTTGTCCGCGGACAAACGGTATGGAAAAATCTACTTGTCCGCAGACAAAAAAAACCCGAGTCGGACAAGTCGGACATAGGAATTCCGCACCCCTGGTTCTTGAAGTATGTTTAATCGTTTAATCATCATAATAAAGATAATAATCATCATTATGTCACTTGAACCCTTGCATGTAAAAAACAGCATCGTGGAGAAGAAATGGGTGCTCATGTGTACGGATCAGTCTTTCAATAGCGCATGTACACCTACAAAAAATGAAAACAATTCATGAGAGGAAAAATGTAGAAATTGTTCTTAAATCAGAAAATGTGACAGACAATAAATATAACAATCTTTAGTGTAACGAATCCGTTTGATTTAATAAATCTCCATTGCTGTTATGCTAGCTTGATATATTTGATTAATCTCAGTGACAACGACAATCCCGCGAGATTTCACGGGATTTTGCCTGTCAGACCGATAAAGGAATGGGCGTCCAGTTTTGTCGCGAGAATAGGTTAGAGGTGTTGTTTTGGAACATTAGAAAATGAAGTCAAGACCTTAGGTAGGAGGTGTTGTTTTGGAACACTGGAAAATGAAGACAAGACCTTTGTACTATTGATTAAATATGATAAAATCGATTTGAAGTCACTATTCTTTTAAATCAAAAATACAAAAGTGTTTAAACGCGTCTTGCTTTATAAGGAGTATTTGGCCGATTCTGGGGCTGTGTCATTAGAACGTCCGCCCGTAACAGAGAGGTCGGTGGATTGATTCACGGCCACGACATATCAACATTGTTGTAATAGTATGTTTTTATCTCCAGTGTATTTGGCGCTCAGTCATGTAGACAAAAGTCCCAAATTGATTGAAATCTTGCTGGTAGATCGTTGACCTTAAGAGTGTTTGCTCACGCATGCGTACTTTGGGTTACCTAGACGGCCAACATAAGTGGCCAATGTATAGCATATTGTGACGATGAAGGTATATATAAGCCGTCACAGCGGGGTATCGCAATTATCTCAAATCCTTGATGACTTTCCCATTAATAATTCACGAGTACCTCGGAGCACAATTTCTCTTAAGTAATTACACCTTTTTAAGCTAAATGTTCACAGAAACTTTCGACATTTGAATTTCATTCTAAGAAGAGTTTAATGGTCGTCTACAACCACCTAACTGAATGATGCACAGCTTCGTCGAGCCATTAAATGACAGCGTGGGATTTCTAATATATTTTGGGTCTGATCGAACCATTACTAAAAGAGAGATTCTTCAAAAGGTAACTTAAAATTGACATGCATGTATGAAAGAATGAGTGCATGTGGATATGATTTTGTTCAAGAGATATTATAAAGATAGAAAATGTTTACTTTGCAATATAACATTATCGATGATGATTATAGTCGGCCATTATAATTCGGATAAATTAAAGGCACATTATTCTTACGAAAGTACATGAGCCATTAAAGGTTATATTGTACGAGCAAAAACTACATAAAATAGAATGTGAAATGTGATATACATTTAATGATGTCAAAAATCAGTGAGATATAACTGGATATCCTTTGTATATTTTGTTTGCTTTTCATTTGTAAATTAACATGTTTCGTCCGTCTGTTTATCATTCAGCGTCGATCCATCTTCAAACCACTTTTTGCTTTATTGTCTAGCTTCCAATATAAGAAGAACAGGGACATGTTTCACGATACAACGAATCGTTGACGAATGATTTAATACCCACAAGTACCCCATCCACCAGCTTTCGATATTTACGGTAATGCCGTTTTCTCATAATAATGGACCTTTCGAAGACCTTTGGATGTCTACCACGCGATTTATTATTTTTGAAATTAAAGTTCACTAGCGTTACTGAATGTTCGTTGTCCCTTTTCAGACGATATAAAGGTTGCGGTGAAGTGTGCCACAAGGATCTGTACTTTAACCTGTTTTGTTTAATGTTTTTATGGTTGATATGTTTTAGTTTGCTACAGAAAAAATGTTTCTTATCTTGAAATTTGGTCAAACAAATCTTTAAATTATAACGTGAAAAAAATTATATTATTAAAGTTTACATAGGAAGCATAGAATGAAAAGGACTAAAAGAGACAGGGGGTGGGGGTGTAATTATTTATATACATGATAGGTTAAAAAAGTATGTTGAGTTTGTCAAAAAGCTCGGAAGATTGTATTATCTTGTTTAACAGGTTAAATTGTTAAAATGGGATGGTGATTTTATGTTATATTTAGCATATAATACACCTGTAAGTAGCAAAAGAGGGTGCTTTTCGGAAAAAATAATTTGATATCGTTACAAATGATACGGTTAACTTTGACAATGTGTTATATATATATATATATATATATATATATATATATTGAAATAATTGCATTTTTTTATAGAGGATTTAATTAATTAGGTGAAAAACTAATTTTGTAGAAAATGAAAATTGACACGTAATTCAATTATTACCAGATGACTATGTCTGTGTGATGTGTTAGGTAGAAAAAAATAAAAAAATAAAATTATTATTGGAATTTTGTAGCGTAACGATCTTAAGATGCTGAATGGAAGAACAGGATTAGATAAAAATATTTGAAAATATACATTCATAAATACACAGGATTGTAGTGTTGATTTTGTTATGTGAAGAAAAACATTGTTTAAATACATAAATAGTTATGAAATAGAAGAAAACATTTTATTAGACCATTGTGTTTTACATTTTAGCATTTTAGTGTTTACTATTGTTGAATAAATGAATGAGAGAGAGAGAGAGAGAGAGAGACAAGAAAATTAAATATATGTGTAAATGGAATGAAGTAAAAGGATGTTAATGTCACTACATATCAAGTGAATGCGCTTCTCAGTTTGAAGAAATATGTTAAAGTATTAGTTTATCAAAAATGTAGAAAATATAGATACATGCATAAAATATTTTAGTAATGTTTTATCTGTTCACCATTGTTTAAAAAAGAATGTTAAAAATTAATACTCGGATGAACCAAATAATGAAAGAAAAAATATGCCATATTATGACTGGAATGTTAAAGTCTTAAAAGTAAAAAAATACAAAGTATAAAATAGTTAATATTTCAAAAAAGGAAGAATCCATGTGATGAAAATAGTTAGATATGGTTCAAGAGGTGAAAATAAGTACTACAAGAAAAAAGAAATACATTTTTGACAAAAACCAAAATAAACAAGATTGCCCTGAAATCGCTCACCTGAGAAACATAGCCTTCATTGCCTGCACTGCTGAAGAAATGAATATGTTGGAGAGTAATAACAGCAAATATATTGTGTGATGTTCTGATATTCCAAGGGCCTAATCAAACTTTAACACAAACCATATATGAAAGTGTCATGTAGAAGCAATAGTCTCATAAGTGACAAATAAACTATCCGCTCTGCTCAAAACATGTCGGATGGAGCACGGGAAAGGAGATATCTGATATAATGCCATTTGAAACATGTTCAGATGTAATATCATAGATGGCATAGTTATATCACGTGCACGCTTGCTTTTAGCTGTAAAATTAGGTCATAAATATACATGGTCAATCATTGCAATTCTTGGACGGTTTTTTTTTTTCAAAGAAAAATTGCGTCCGTAAATAAATGTCATGGCGGGCGTCCGCTCAGGTTAACTTTTTCTTTTAAATCTACTATAACTTCTATGTTCTTATTTGGATTGTTTCAATATTTAGACAGTTGCTTAAGTGGATGGATCTTTATTTTATGCAGTTGACTCTGTGACCTTGACCTTTGACCTGCTTTTGATGGAAAAAGCGGCGTCTGGACAGGTTTACCTTTTGTTTTGGTTAATCTGCTAAAACTTCTGAGTGCTTATTTGGATTGCTTCACTATATTGACGGTTGCTTAAATGGATTAACCTTTTCATTATGCAGTTGACCTTGATCTTGATCCCTGACCTATTTTTGAATTAAAAAAATACGTTCATAATATCACCATGTCTTGTTCTTAATTATAATATGACGCTAAAAGAATGCCCCAAGACACACTGTAGACTGTGATGTCCCGTCCACAAGGACATTGCAGACGCATGCCGTTACTTTGAGTGGTGCATATTTCCGTATTGTATATGCGTGGTAATAGTTCCCTGACTTGCACTTTGTTTTGAAACAATAGGTTGATGGTTTTCCCGTGCTTGAGAAAAACTTCTCGGTGTTTCTGGTGACTTAAGCATGGGCCGTGATACATCATCAACAGCAGCTTTAATGGATAATCACAGTTTTAACCCAGTAACCTAAACCACGAACAACTCAATTCCCTGCATGTCCCCCGAGGTTATCGACCTATCTCAGCATGCACATGACACTGCCTTACAAAATGTGACAATTGCTGACCTTTGAAGGACGTACATCACAATGTAGACTAACATCTTTCGGGTAGTTTCAATTTTTGGATGAAAGCTGTCAAAATGTCAGCCGGACTATGCCTAAATTAACTTAATTATCATTGGGCAGTTTCCATAGCGTCATCTCAGTAACGCCTAAATGAACTCGGTGACGTACCCTGAATTGCAGAAGTGAAACATTAAAACGGCTCGGCCGGTAGCAGACGACACTCCGGTACACGGGCAACCAGTTGAGCCTCGGGTAAGCGGGACGACAGAGGTTGCACTGCTGAGTGTACAGTGTTTGATTTAAAAATACTCGCATAATGATAGATATATACGAATGTAAATATATTTTGACAATAATGAGATTATAATGTTCACTGAAACCTGGCCAAATGGCTTGTATTTATAAAATGTATGCAAATAGTTTCCAACATATCTCTTTGTAAAGAAAGCGGGCAAGCATTTATATGACGTATTAACAGTAATTGCAACGCTTTACTCAATTTACTTTAAAATTGAGAGTTGAGAGCGCGGGATAATTATTACGGCATTGGTAAATACGCTTACATTTGTAACAGAGGTTACTGGGTGTTGTTAATTGTGTTCTTGCATCATCGTATTACCGTGTTTGAAGTACACGACCCTAATGCTATTACAGATAATTTTTTTACAGAGTTTGTTATTGAAAATTAAGTATCTATACCAACAAAAACAGTAACTGAATATCTAAGTGTATGTCAGAAATTGTCAATAAAGAGTTTTTGACTAAGCTTAGCGTTTTAAGCAGTGTAACTGATAACTTATTTGAAAGGCCTGATGATAATGATGCAAATTACAATCAAAGCGCACATACCACGGAGAGACTGTCGCCAGGATTTACATGATGAAGTAACTATACATTTAATTCTAATTCAACCGTTCTCGGTGACCGAATGGTAAGAACGTCCGCCTCGGGAGCAGGAGGTTGTGGCGCGGCATACCAAAATCGTTAAAATGGTACTGATAAAGCTCCCATGCTTGGCGCTCATCATTTAAGGTTAGTTTAAGGACTGGTTGGCCCAGTGTCAGGATAATGTGACTGGGTGTGGTATCTTTCTACATGTCTACGGCGTGATATAAACACATTGCACTGATACGCTATTGAGCACGGAGTAATACAGTGCAGTGTAAACGGCTGCGATTATTGTGCTTCTTTGATATACGATACGCAAATCTGGCGATGATTGAGAAGGATGTGAACGAAAGAGATTTTTTTCATCTGCGATAAGTAGGAGCAGAGAGTATAAATTTGATGTAAATAAACAAACACTTGTTCAAAAGATAAAAAAGCTGTTTACCACACCTAATTAGATCAGTGTCCTGTGACCTCGGGGCATTATTCAAAATTTGAGAAGGGTATGGGTTTTTAACGGCTTTTTAATAATCCATAAATATTTAATGAATCATTTAAACAGGCGTTTGTGATTGAATTTATATAGCACCCTGACTGGAACCGATTTGGGGGTCTATGGTTCATACCCCTGTCTGGCTGAAAGGCTTTATTTAATTGGTTATGTCATATTCTTACATTCAATGAAATGTTTCTTGATAAACTCAGTGAGTATATTTTATATGATGCTCAATCTTATTACATTGAACATTGTTTATGATTATTCCAATTCATCATATGACTAGTTATTCTAATATAAGACAAATTTGTCAGTGAAAGTCTCTAAAATATTACACGATTAGAAATAAATAACAGAAATCTGGAAAGAACGAAAAAAGATAAATACATAAATGTAGATCTAGCCACTTGATTATACAAGATACGATAACAACATTGTTTTACGCCTAACAAAGTGTCTTTTGTTGGGAACTTATTGAAGGAATAAAAAGCCATTTCAGAGCAAGCTCTTAAATTGTGTGATATGATTGGAATAAACCGATAACGAATAGATATCGATCGGAGAGATACTGATTCTCAACTTACTGCATTACTATTTTTTATGAATGGACGGAGTTTCTTCGAAACACATTTTAGATACTGGAAACTATGTTTTCTGAAAAGGTTTATAGGTATCACTTTCGTTTAAAGTCTTCAGAAAAAAAAACGACGTTCAAATAAAATATTAAGACATTCCATTTTAAACTCGGTATCAACGTAGGGGTACTAAAATAACCGATATACACCGGTATATATCGATAACCGATATACACCGGAATATATAGAAATGTGCTTCTTATATATATATATATATATATATATATATATATATATATATATATATTACTCTTCATCTATATCCAGTAAATGTTATCACTCATTTAATTGAATGATATCATATAATGCCTTTTTTTTAAAATGTATCCCTTTGTGGCTTATTTTGGGAGTATCAATGTGATCCTTACAAGTCATTTATTCGCTCGGATACTCCTGTATCTAGATATCAAGGGAAGAATTTCATTAAACTACAATGTACTCACAGGATCGGAGACAATAGAAAGAACGGACTATGATGATGATTTTAGAAAGTTAGAACACACTCCACCCAACTATTTCCAGAGCAGCTGTGTACTATGTGTTTGACTGTAATCGGTTTAAACATGTCCGACTTTTTATTACAAGACTGTGGTGCAAATTATATGCGGAGAGAAGACTCCATCAGATGTTTGAATGTACATTGAATGAACAAGAAAGACGGTCTTACATAATGGATTGCTGACTTTGCGTACGCGCTACGTGCATAAGAAAGATACACTTCTAGGCACAGCTCTAGCTTGCTCCCTCCCATGACAATTTCTTTTACTTCCTTGGACATTCCTATTTGTGCCTAAAACCAATGTTCTGTTTAGTGTTTGGCTTCATGGCCTGGATGATAAGACACAATACAGACTATATCTGATCCGAGTTTGATATGAAAAATGTTTATCTTCTGTTTCTTTTGGTCTCTTATTTTTATGTTTGCGCATGCACGTCGCATTCTTAAAATATATATATAAAAAAAAAATCAAATCATTAAAATATATCGAACAAAAGCGCCGCTGAGGCGGGGTAATATATGCCAGATGACAAATTCTTATGAGGGTATCATATTTCAAAATATCGTTTCTGAACAGGGTTGCTTGCAACGCTGTTCTATGGTAACACACATTCCTACATCAAAAAAACGTTTCGGGGCTATATTTAGACATCAATATTTTGATTTCCTCTTTTTTTACTACGCGGAGATAGAGTTCCGAATTTTGTATTCTGTTATATCACTAAGTAGCGATAATGTTCATGTTTAGTTCAATGCGATTGCGTTGTGGAAGTTAAAACTAAAAAAAATGTGTTGATAATCGATGCTGGAGTAACGTGTTTAATAAACTGTAATGAAAAAAAAAATACGCAAGCGAATGAAATAAAAACGCATTTCATTCGGAGATGTTTTGAACTATCAAATATCCTGACTCAGGTAACAAATACATTCGATAATTAAATCATCGAAGCTGGAGGCCCATTGGTCCAGCGGGTAAAATAGTTAGGCCATTAGCCATTCAGGCTACGTCCGCATAAAATGTGGGTTCGAGTCCCAGCATAATAACATTTTTAGAATTTTTTTTAACGTTTTTGTTATATTAAATATCATCAAATACATGTGTATATAAAATATAATGGAAAAAAATGCATAAAATAAAGTATGCTGTTTTTAATTTACATTCACATATTCGTATTATCTTATCAACAGTAGGGAAAAAAACAAAAGGAGTGTAGGAATTGTTAGCAGTCCATTGACACAAATGGTGTGTTCATCTTTTCTTGTAACGACCGCGTTCAAGCAAGGTAAAAACGGGTTTATAGCTTTGGGTTAATTGGCGTCGCTTGAAAATTTGATCCTCGTTTATTAAATTTACGTTAATAAACATGAGAAATGCGAAATCAGCACATTAAAACTCTTTTCTCTCAGTTCGCCTTGATAAATATGAGGAAGCAGTTTTGATGTTGTTACTAATGTCATAGATGATTATCTTTTGTAAATGTGGAGAAAAATATACAATAACTTATTTTATCATTAGAAATAGAAGATAATAACTTTCATAAATCAGTGGATTGTAACAAAAATCGACATTGACCTGTATTTTGATATTACATACTAAATACTAAATAAAATTAAATACATGTAATACTGCAAAAATTATTGCACAGAAACAGTCATTTCACATAAAATTTGCATATGAAGGGCACATAACTCTTTTACGAATCAATGGATTGTGACCAAAAGCGAACTTGAACTTTTGATATAATATACGTGCATACCAAATATGAGTTCAATACATGAAGTCTTTCAAATATTATTGCGTGGAAACGGTATAAAATTCGCCGATGAAGGCGCATATCTCTTTAATAATTGTTGGATTGTAACAAAAATCGAAATTGATCTGTATTTTGATATGGTTAACTTGCACATCAATATGAATTCAATTTATGAAGTCTTTCAAGAGTTATTAGGCGGGAACGAATTGTCTACGGACAGACAGATGGACGGGCGGATGGACAGACAGACGGACAACGCCATACCATGTTTCGTCATTCGACGAGAGTTTTATAAAAAATCAAAATGTTTTCTTGGAAATTAATCAAAAACACATTTCTAATTAGGGCCCCTAAACCTTTTTTTGCAGTATTTTAAGGTAGTAAATAACTTTTATGACGCTTTCTTTCATCCTGATGATAACGTTGTATATTTTAATGAAGAAATGATTTTTAATAATTTCAAGTAATAGTTGGCGAACTTGATGATTGTGTTTATAGTGATGAAATTATTTGTGCAATCAAAGAACTGAAAACAATCAAAAGCCAAGACCAGAAGTATTTAATCACGGTGAATAAAGTGTATTACGTTTCCCTATTTATTTCTTCTTTCAAAATTGGTCTTTTCCCCAGTTCACGGTGAGTGATTCATAATTCCTTAGTATAAGAAAGGACAATTGATATGCATGAAAATTATTGCAGTATTACTCTGTTTAGTAAATAGGTACATGTAATCAATTATAGAGTTATTTGGGTAAATGGTTTACATGTATTATAAATTAGGGTTACAATCATGACGAACATGTGAAGCTCAAGCAAGATTTCACGAAGGTATGGGTACTACAGATATTGTATTGGATTACATGGATATCTCACATGATCAGTGATGGAAACATATTTTGATGATTAATTTAAAAAAAAAAAAGCTTTTAAGTTTATAGAAAGAAATAGTTTTATGGTACAAATTATACAAATTTGGTGTAAGAGGTAAATACTTTTTTTTTGTTATATCGAAGAGTATTTATGAAAAAATATGATAATTGATGATCTTTCCTGTTTTAATGGTACGCCAGGAAGATTTTTTCTATGTTTCTTACTGATTCGGAAGAGCATTAAGTAATAATGGTTTCAGTAATTAAAAAATTTTTATATTTTAGACTAAGGAGCTATAAAAGGTTTTTAGATTGTTTGCAGGATTATTTTTTCAGGTGGAAAACAGTAATAAATGTGCAAAAATAAAGAACTATACGGTTTACCTTTAATGGAGATTGTGTAGCAATAGCCAAACATGTTAGTGATTTTGATTTCCTCCAATTGGTTCGTGGGTTAAGACACACATTACATTGTCAGAAGAAGCACAAGAAGCTATTTATACATTAGACAATACTTATTGAACTAAACAAACGTTAATATAAAACACAGACATGAGTTATTCGATAAGAGTTCCCAATCTTAAATTATGCATGTGAGAGCTGTTGGATTTCAATCAGCAGGAAACTTAAAGGCGAGTTTTTTTCTTCTTCTTCTTCTTCTTTTTTTTTAAGTTAAAAGGTGTATAAAAATTAGTTTTGTTATTGGAATACCATTTTAATCGGAGTTAATTTATGATTAATATCTTAAAAATACTGGTTAGAAATAACTTGGCAAAATGAACTCAAATATTGTGCATTTGTTTACTATATTTTAATGAGGGATGCTGAAAATCTTTTCTTAACAAAGTATCATGGGTGACAAATGTTTTCACAATATTCCATTTAGCATGCACTTTATCCCTTTAAAATTCATTGACGAAGAATTAAAATAACGGTTCTTACAAGAGTTGTCTCCTCAGAATCGAGGCAAAGGATGTTGCTTGCGATAACATAAAATGACGTCACATACCACGTGGTATATGGTCACTTTAATAAGTGACGGGAAAACAAAGGTGCACGGAGACAGCCGGATAGAACAACTTACCAATTGCAAACTACTGGAAATTCAAATGACCGTAGGTGGTGAAAAACTAAGTGATAGTACTATAGGGTTGCTAGCAATTTGTTGGGTCCTTGAATGTTCGTCAGGTACTGGTCTCGTTACTCTGCAACAAGTCTCATATTGTCAGTTTGTGTGGAACTCGTATATGTATAAACAAATAGCGTCACCGGGCTATGTCTTCTCTGTTATTTTTGTAACCATGGAAGAAGGTAAGAAATAGAATAATGACGTAATGTAATATAAATATAAAAATTGACAATCCTGTTATACTATGCCAGGAGGTCTTAATGACCCTTTCACTGCTTGATGTTGACTTTACCTGTATTTCAATTGTATAATTAAAGACAATCCCAGTTCATTTACCCAAACATCAATCAGATCTTCGTACACAGTGTATAAACCTCACTTTTGATGCACTAAATGAGAGCGGCAGTTTGACTGCGAGGCACGGTCAGCAACGTAATTCCAGTTCCCGATAATTGGGAAAACTCCGAGTGAAAGGAGAGTACTTTGTCTCCCCGCTGTGTAGTCCGATTGACTGTCGGGCCTGACACGAGTCTCCCCGGGCCGGGACAATCAGTGCACCCGATGGCTGGAATGACGGGATTGTTTCTGCAGATGGGAACCGTGGGAGAAACACACGTCTGCTTGATACTCACATTGTCACCTGATAACCGTCGTGTCGGTCCTACCGTGACGATGAAATTAAGTTCCGGTCCTTGCTCAGAATCTAACAATTTTCATATCTTTTTTAATTATAATGTTTTAATGCCTACTTATCTTAATCTTTTTTTTTTCTTTATTTTATGTCTGGTAAGAATGTTATTGCCCTTTATGTAGGTATCCTATGTATCTTTTAACGTATTACTTGTTTGTTAACTTGAGTTTAACATCCCACGATGGTATATTTCAGTCACATGAAGGAGTTTTGACAGCATGTAACACAATCATGAAGTGGTTTCATGCATGATCGTGACACGCCATTATCATCAACAACAACGCACATGCTAAAACCACAGACAGAGAGACAGAGAGAGGACCATCCTTCAGTGCCAAAAATATAAGAATAACTCTGATGCGTTACTATAGGTGGTTCTACTACGTACATCAATGTCTTTGATTTTTCCCCGATACAATTATCTCGCTAAAGCAAGAAACATTGCATATAGTACATTCAATTATTTCTAGTCTACCAAACTGTGCACTGTGTTTAGTAAATAGCACAGAACATCCTCCGAAAAAAACCCTAGGACCGTCTCCCACAACAGTGACGTCACAGCATACTACGGACATGTAGGTGGTTCCTATAGTTACGGCGAAGTGGAGTAACCTATTATATATATTATTCCTGGATAATATAATTTACTGCAGTTCCTTAACGAAACTTGTTAATTACTTTCTTTAACCATGCGTCTGACCGACACCGACTTGCGAGCGTTTGGTTGTTTTTATCTTGAAGGACATAGAGGCGAAGAGTTTGATATGAGCCGTTGTCGTCATTTCTCTCTCTCTCTCTCTCTCTCTGTAGGATATCAGTGAATCTGCAATTCGAAGGCTCAGCGCAAAAGGATCTCAGCATGTTCTTTAACACACATAAGTTACGACCCTTTTCCACTGAGCCCACGAATTGTGATGTATGGTAGTTGCGTGTCTATATCGGTAACGTTACGAGCGACCGGAGCCCGTTCTCAACACGTATATACCGCTGGATATTCATAGCTTCGTTTGACCAATGAAATACGCCTAGTATTCTTTGAAAATCCGACGACTATATGTAACGCGCCGTTTCATTGGTCAAATGATCTCGTACTGTCTCCGCCAAGGAAAAAATTAAATCCTTCATTAATCATTCATAAGTATGAAGTTATGCTTATCAAATAACCCACGGTCGATTAAGAAGCAAAGAGTATTAAGCTTATGTGTTTCTGACAATGCCATACTGTGCAATGTATAGAAACTGAGACATTAGGCAAAGAAGAAGAAAACCGTTTGTGGAGTTTCTGAGGCCGGTCTACAGTCCGAACCCAACTTCTTATATTTGATCATTTCAGTATTCATTAAGAGCATATTAGACTATGGTCAGGCTTAGGGTTAGGGGGAAAACTATTTATTTCATCAGACGGTTCTACCTACACTGTACAATTGAGCAATAAATGTATCATAAATAAAGAGATATGCCCATTTCGTAAAAGACAGACGATTCCTTCCAATAAGACAACCGATTACTTCATTTATTTGGGAAAAATGTAATAAACCTGGTAAACATGACGTTGTACATTTTTAATTGTTTTTGGAGTAAACCAACACTGCTAATAGACCATTTCACTCCGAAATAAACGTAAACCTACGTAAATCAACGTAAACCTACATAAACCTACGTAAATCAACGTAAACCTACGTAAACCTACGTAAATCTACGTAAATCAACGACCACTTCCCGAACACCTTGTCTACATTTTACACATTAATCAGTGGGAAATAAACATACTTCAAATTCCCTCAGTCACTGAATGGTCAATTTAAATCAGCGAAATATACTAGGTATTGTCGATCCTCTAGTGAAATGGCCCATCTTTCTCCGCTTTAACAGGGCAGTATGTTGTAGCAATACCGATATTCACGATACAAATCGGTTAACAGCTATCCCCGTTAACTGCCCATTAAAACTTCGAATCTTGAGCCATGAATTTTAACAACATTTTGTTGTATCAGTTTATCTCTGTCTACTTCCCTGTTAAAAAGTAGTTTTATCATCGCATGACTCATTGTTAACATTAAGATTCCATTTCCACCATTGTCTAGCCCCGGACCGACTGTCCATAATCTATGTGTTTAACGTACCGAGAGTATCATCACTGGCAACTGCTTTGAAACTGAGGATTGTGGGTTCGAATCCCAGTAGGGTCAAATATTTTTCTTCCAATTTTGTTTTCACTTTGGCCATTATGTCTGTATCACTCAGCACATATTCTGGAATTGTATGGGTATATAATAATCATGTACCTAGGTAAAACTGACATTTGCTTCACTTACTGAATTTTAATTCTGAACGGCGAGGTAAAAAGCTCTTTATTTTTACATATATATTCATCAATGAAATCAATGATTCAAGTCCTATTCCTGAACTTACTATATGTTACAGGTAATACGATTTTAAAGATTTAGTATTTTTAAAGATGCTTTCAAAAAAGAGCATAATTTGAGCTATGACTATGTAGAGCATAAATCAAATCAAATAATCTAACAAATGTGTCTCTTCTCCTCAGTCCTGTTCCGGTATAATATTTAATTTATTGAATTGTTTTGCCATGTTTTGATAAATGATTTATTCATTATATAATAGTTAAGGACCTATTTGTACTTGAAGTTATAAGCACCCAGCCAGTTATCAATTCCGTCAAAGTCATGAATATATTTTCAAAATATAAGCTTTTGAAATGTCAGTATTGGAAATGACAAGTTATAAAGTGACAGATTATTTTAACTACCTTCCCTAGATGATCTTGTTTTCATGAGTTTTCTCACCTGAAAACTAAAAAAAAAAAAAAATAAAAAAAGTACAATCATAAATAAATAAATAGATATATAAATTTAAAAAAAAAATGACTACCTTCATTTTTTCTTACAGCTAAGTTTTGATTTTTATGACATATGGAACAAAATCATATAATGCTTCTTTCTGTCGATGAGTTTTTCTGAAAATCAAATTCCGGACTGCATTGCCGTATTGAACAGCACGACAACCCATCAGTTTGATACAGAACACACCGTGTTGCAGCCTCCTCTGACGGTTAATTTTCCTGATGTTACACCGGGGGTCACAGTTTCTTCTGGGAGGACAGCGATTGGCTCTTATCTTTCTGTTACCATATCGGCAATTAATTGATTGGAAAAATATTATAAAACATACTAGGGATCGGATAATGAGCACACAGACCGTTTCAGAATGTCAAACAGTCACCTCGAACATTGATACATTGATATTTTATTTCCAACGTGATACATTCCACTAACCATGTTTTGAAGTGCCCGCGTGGGTGCCACGGTCTATTGTATTTGCACAAGACACCGGTGTATTCTTACAAAGCCAGAGGATCCGGTATCCAAAAACAGATGGTATACGGTTCCCCGAATATTGGATTAATTATGGTTGAAAGTACTCTTTTTTTGTAGAAAATGTATCATGTATAAACTTCCTTTAATACATGAGTAACTCTTATGCTTATGGTGGTTTATGTTGGAAAATACTGCTGGAACACACAGGCGTGTCTAGACGGCCAAATACTTCAGCCCCTTAAACTCAGGACGATCAGAGAAGCGAGTCACAATGATGAATTGATGAACTAGTGTTAGGGAATTACAGTAAAGCGTATTTATTCCAAAATCTAAAGGGAGGAAACCAAATATTCGGTAAATCAAAAGTTTCGAAGGGGCAGAACTCTATACTTTACATGTAGGGCAGCGGACTAATCACTCTTAAGTAAAATACATGTGTATTTTCGTTTGTCGGACGATCGCTTCTCGAAAAGTCGCAATATTAATGTATTGTGTTTGTATATGCTGATCGAGGCTTACACATAGCCTACATAATTACAGACAATGTCCTAGACAATTCACGGTACGGGGAACGAGTTTTATTTGGTGTCGTGTGACCGCACCGCGACTTTGGCAGGATTATCCAGTATGGATTATCGGTTCGACAATCAATGACATCCTCAGCGGGACCCAGGAGGCTTGCTTCATTTGTATCTTAATGAGAGCTCATTGACACTTGATCAGAAGAGCTAATTGATTTATAAGCTCCTATCGAATTTCACAATTTCGCTATTTTAGCCGTAGACTGTGTTATACAGAACCACTTTGAAGGAATTATACAGAAATGTCAACCTGCTGAAGTTTACTTTGAGATACACTTATGTCATTTTAAGCCGCTCCTTTCATCCTCGAGGTATTTTTGCGTCACTTTTTGATGTGATTTCCTGGCAGTAAAAAGATTGTATTACAGCTCTATATTTTATTTATTTGACTGAATATAAAAGAAATAAAAATAGACCAATATTCTGATAAGAAATACATGTAGGTATCATAAAGGCACAAGTCGTAGTCGGCTTTTTAACTGTAACCGCCTGCAGGGTTGTTGGTAACTACTGGTTGCTAAGACAACCACTGATAACCATAGACTGTCAGGAGTGTCACGGGTTGACAGACGCTCTCAGTCCCGAATGGTTTGAGTAATTTTGAAAATGTGACGTTTTAGACGCAGAGGAGCTCCAATGATAGGTAAATTACCTTATTTTAAAGTCTTTTTTTATTTTTTCGGAAAATTATTTTAACTTAAAAAATGTCACTTCCCGCAACTACCGAGATATATCTATGTATAAGACTGGTGTAACATCTTCCACAGTTACAATTTTCTGTGTGCTTTTGTACTTACAACAACCAGCAATACTCAAGAGATTCGAAAGCTACTTGAAAACAATACATATTATTCAGTCGTACGAACACTCATAAAACGTCGCATCAGCAAGATTCCTGTCATTTAAATGGTGTCTCTTCAATCAGTAAAAATATTTCATCAGTTTCTTGGAGATTCATTTTTCACAAATCAACATTTATCTGCCTCAACACATAAAATTTAATATTGATACCAATCAATATTGATACCAATCTTCAATAGTTACAAATGTCGAATACAGTTAAATTGAATTTGAATTATAAGAATTAATAATTAGTATCTCGTAAATGTCCCGTTGTGGTAGTCGGTGGTTCTATCCGATATACCTCGTTGTTTTTAGGGTCTTCCTCCACCCGTAATAAGCTGGACGTTGCTATATGACTGAAATACTGTCGCAGCGGCGGTAGACTGAGAGTCCTAATGTTGCGTTAAACATAAACTGGAACAGTAAAGGAAAAGTTTGACTTTAGAACCGTTTTATTGACTTCCCTCATCAAATGGATCTTGTAGCTGTGAGGGCCGAACGACATAATTTTATTTGCCATATTTGTATTAAATTAACCAAGGACACATTACATGCTAGAGGTGCGTGAATTGCTCACTTTACTGGCTTACGTCACACAATTTCATTCATATATATTATTTTCATTAATATTTTTATTTTTCCCTCCTACGCAAACAGGTGCCTGTATATCTTGCCCGCTAGAGGGCATTGGATTTGGACACCCGGTATTGTCACTTTCGCAATCGGTTACAAATCAATAAATCATCTCATTATTACGCGATATTAATGTCGTAATTACGAGAAAAGATGTCGTCTAGATATAACATTTACATGTTTGAGTGTGTGTTTATGTGTATGCATGTGTTTATTTATACTTTTTATTGAATATAAATATATTTTAGGTCACATGTATTTCTTATTTATATTTGAGCTATAGCTTTAGTTTTCATGTCATACATATATAAAAGAAGCAAAAATATATAAAACATGCTTAGTTCCAGTTCGATTCGAACCTGACACCTTTTATTTGCCAGTGCATAACTCTGCCGACTGAACCATAGAGGATAATTGGATACTGTAGTTTTATTTACATACAACTTTCAACATAGATTTTATTTTGGTTTTGAGTGATTTTAAAAGCTGCTTATCAGATTATCGGGATTGAATTTATGTCTGATAAGAAAGAAGTTCACCATTATCTATACTACTCTTCTATGTCTTACACTTTCGGTTATCTTATAATAATCGCGTGGATATTAACATTTTAACATTTTTTTATCATCAATTTCTGCTCAATCGTTGTTTAAAATAAAATTTCAGATTTTTTAATGGCATTTTGTGCATTGACGGCATTATCCAAAAAGAATTATTGCAATACACTTCATAGCCACTGTGAATAACCATGTCGGCGGTCTCTCTGCAGAAATCGCTATATCGGCAGCCTCTCTGCATTCGCAACGGTCTCTCTCTGCCATAAAGAAAATGCGCGATGGACAGACACAGTGGCCTATTCTAGGGGGTATCAAGAAATGTATAAAATATCGGTCAATTTATTGGTATCTTCTTGAAGTATTTATATAAAAAATACACACGATACTTATATTATGTACATAACCAAAGCAATAACTCGTTTAAGCCTGTAGAAATTTCCGAGGTCGTGTTCCATGTTGGTACATCACTAAATTGTTTGTTCGAGTTTGGGAGTGCAGTCGTAAATAATAGAAAATTGAACACTCATATACACAGCAAAGATAATCTAATGTTCCGTCCAATACTTAATTTTGAGCAACTCACTTGTTTAAAACGACCACTTGTCTTTTTTCATGTCCCTCTGTCCATCGCGCGTTTTGTTTATGGAAGAGAATGACCGTTATGAACGTAGAGGGCCTGCCGATATAGCGATTTCTGCAGAGAGACCGCCGATATGGTTATGCACCGTGATAAGGTCATGTAATGTGTTAAGAGCATCATTTAAAGTTAGACATAATGTGAAACCGTTCTGATCTGAGTTTCAAAAACCGAATTCTTAAAATCAGGAAGTATTTATGTTTTACAGCTTGTAAACTTTCTTGTTATTTCTATGTGAGAGTTATTAATATAGGATAAATCGCCGCGGGATGGTGTGTAATGGGACCGACAGACGGCGTGTCACCAGCTTAACAACGACATAACAACAACCGCGGGAAGAAACAGAGACGTTATTTAATTTCGTGGAATGGCTGAAAATTTGATTGCCTCGCTTTTATCTTGAGAGGATGGTCATTATTGATATGATTTAAATCATACTGAATATACTAGTATGATAAGAAATAATTCAATCTGTGCATTTGTTTTCGCCGTTTTTTGTTTCTCAAGAGCAATTTAGAATTGCAGGTTTTTCTGGCATTGATAGGGTAGATATTTTGCCAAGCACATGAGGGACACAGGAGGCGTTTTCTGATTGGTCTGCGAGTGACTGCCGAGCTGACATCTGCTGGCTATATTGAACAGAACAGAATGCTTTCTGGTATAATAGAGTGTGGATAAATATATACCTATATATATCTTCTGTATAAATGCATTTGTAGGGTGTTACCTGTATGTATGCATAAATACGTACATTTATATAATCACCCGTATAAATACATTTTTAAACTCACCCGTATAAAGCATAGATACCTTTATATAGTCACAGGTATAGATACAAAGATACATGTTTACATACATTTATATACTCACCTGTATAGATTGTAATACATGTTCAAAATACTAGTAGATTTTATAACCTAGATTGATGCAGCCGAGTAACAATTGCACTTATTTCCAATGTGCAGTTCTTATTCAAATATAATATTGATGAATTCTTCTCGACGGTTGTCTGGTTTGGATCAGTACTTGGCGCCAGGGAAGGCATGAGAACAAAACCCTTGTTCCCAATAGGGATTTGAACCCACAACCTTCGGATGCGTAGTCTAATATGTTGTCAACGGAGCTCTCATGGTTTCTGTCTCCGTTTATCATTTTAGATTTTTGTCCAATCAGGAATTTTCAAGTTTATTATGTCATGTGCAATAAAATAGTTTTTTTTTCTATACTTACAAGGTTTGCTAACAAACAACCCCAGATACGCAGGCAAATTAGCGACTTTCATTTTTTAAGCGGAGAACATTCTTCAGTTGTAGTATTTAATTATTAAAAAGACGCCTATATATTTATTGATAACTTATTTAACCTGAGTTCCAGGGTAATAGTTTAAATCAGTTTAAGACAATAAATTAGACCTGCTTTCGACAATAGTCTCAGCTGGTAAACAACACACTTTGACAATCGGTAACCAAGACTGTGTTAGTGTGCATCTACTGTACAATTTAAGAGCTGGTTATTGTTACGATATGTAAATAATGTAGCGTTGATCTTGTAAAGTGATAAATAGGAGCCTAGTGTATTGTAAATGTGATAAAAAATAATTGTAACTGTGTCCCAGACACTTGGACCAGATCGGTAACCAAATGTAAATAATAGATTTATAGATTGTAGGTTTTCCGGCACTGACAACATTTATTTCAAACCTGTATAGGTCCGGAAACAAGATCACGAACTTCACCATGCTTCATATGTCCCCTCTCTCTCTCTGTATTCGTCTTTCTCTTTGTATATTTGACTATTTCTCTCTATCTATCTCCCCTCATGATAAAAACATCTATAGGTCCATCCTAAACTTCTAAACGTTTATTTAATATACCCCCAGATATACCATCGGCTGGGTGTATGGAGAACTTGTTCAATTATATCTATATAATCTGATAGAATATTCAATATTAGCATAATTCCGTCTGATAACATTATGTAAAACCCTAAATCGTATAAACTTACAAGGGTCAGGGTTTAAATTTAAAAATATCATATTTTTAAAATTCGGAGGTACGTATTTGCAAATTCGTCTTATTTTGATTGAAAGAAATACAAATACTTGTAAAATAAGGAACTGTTGAGGTCAGAGAACTTTTACTTAGTGTAATCCATCCATCATGAAATATGATCATGGCTCATCAATTGAGTGTGTGAATTTTATAGTAAATGCAAGCCCTTATTGACTTTGATCAAAAGAGATATTCCAAGTCAATGGATGCTTGTATTCGCACTGAAATCATTTTTTAAGAAGGACCATGAGTATAAATTAATGCTGGGTGGATTACCTTCAGTTAAAAATCAGTCATTTTTCATAAAGATTATAAATAAATTTTATTCTTAACAACGCCTATAGTGGTAGATTTTTGTTCTTTTCATCTGGTAAAATAGTTGTGGAGTTTTAGTAATTGTTTACGAAATGGACGCTAACCTTAGAGTGTTTCGTGACAGCTAAAGTCACGTCTTTGATTCTTTGAAAAAAAGTTCGTTTTATTGGCCTGTGATTGAAACTGATAATTTTAATATAAAAGTTCTCGAATATAATAATCAACCATCGTATATATACTTTTCTGTATATTTCCTATATATAAATAAGGTATACGATAAATGCCATCTGTGACAACTTAAAACATCTGTCAGTTTTCGAAATATCTGCACTTTGTTGAATATAATTATGACAACGCTCACAACGGCGCTGTAATAGTAATGCAAATCTCTGTCCGAGACTCAAATCTATTACCCCGCTACTGATCTTTATATTTGGAAAGAGAAAGAAATCACAGACGGCCACACCAGGACAATACGGTGGTTTTTGTAGATGATCGATGTTAAATTCTGTCATTGGCCCTCACAACACGGCCGAGATGTGCGGGGGCGTCATCGTGGTGCAACAGTAAAAAGCATAAGTTTGGTGTATGGTGGAGTAAAACTCATCATTGAATGTAGTTTTCTCCGGTACCATGTGATTAAGAACTATATCTGAAGTGCCCCAGAAAATGATCACATGACTTTACGGACTGACTTGGAAAGACGTGCTTTTACAGGAGATGAAGACGAGCTATGCTTCCTGCTTGCTTTCCGGTTCCAAGAAATGGAGCCATGTTTCATCATATGTATTATCTTATTATCATGTTTCACCATATGTATTATCTTATTATCATGTTTCATCATATGTATTTATCTTATTACGAAATATTTCATCTTCCTCAGACACAAATTTACTCGGACCTGTTTTAGCTCCGGTGTTAAAAGTCTAGGCACCCATCTTGCACAAGCCCGTCGCACAGCCAGTCTGTTGGTTAAAACATCTTGTGCTGAGCCATAACTTTCCCCAAACTTTTCAGTTACCTGCCTAACAGCCATACTCCTGTCTTGCTTAACAAATAACTCTATGATAGAGTCGACATCATCTGTTTTGATGAAGATTTCCATCCAGGACGGGGGCCATCTTCGATAGAGGATATGTCATCACTTAACCTGTGAAACCACGTTTTTTATTTATT
>JAIFHC010000255.1:0-7500 GCA_021229015.1 Solen grandis | reverse complement strand
TCGACATCACCACCACCACAACCAACACCATCACCAAGATCATCATCATCATTATAATCATCATCACCATTATCACTACTTAACCCCCCCCCTTTACCACCACCAATACCACCACCACCATCATCATCATCATCGACACTATCATCATCATCATCATCATCATCGCCACTATCATTACCATCATCATCACCATACAATATCATCATTTTATATAATCATCCAATATATAAAGGATCTGAAATAAAAATGTTCATGAAAATGTTATACGGCGAGTCTTTGGCGAGTTTAATAACATTTTCATGATCGAGTTTAGTTTAGTTTAGTTTTATGGGAAATGACATTTTTCTCATATTCTTTTTCTTATATGATATATACTGATATTAAATCGCGATTTTAACAACAAACAAACAAGACATGAATGAACGGGCTGTGAACGAATTACTATTTGTAACCTAACACCAAGAAAATAGTTTCAAATAATAACTGAAAATAATAATTTAACGTGTGTATTTCTCGTTCATTTTCAACATCCTATGAATAATGCATCCTTTTTTTTAAGTTAGTGGCATCAAACACATTTAATCAAGCTTTTCGAGTTCAACACACTATGCAAATGTATATAGAATACACGCGCGTGACGCGGAGTAATGTTATTCAGCCTTAAAGTTATTATGTAACGTGTTAAATATAAGAAAATATGTGATGGTAATACGAAACCGGAAACGGCTGTTTGAGCATAATGTCATATGATAAAAATGTTTCTTAATGCCAGAGCCTGATGAACATTACGTTCTTCTGTCCCATATATCTTAACTCTAGGTCGATACTCTTCTTCTTTACATTTATTTTTACATATGTTTTTCATTGCCTCTCATTTTACATTTAGAATTAAGTCTGGTATTTGAATCCGAAAGGGGAAATAAATATAACAGTGCCTGCAAAAAAAGATTATCTTTAAAATGAGGTTGAACCGACAACTCAACGGTTATCGGTGCAGGATGGAACTCACGCCTTGCAGCAACCGCTCGTATCACTTATCTATCAAAGCCACCACTTTATTATTTGTATGATAAAACGTACTCAAATTATAGCAAAAGCTTCACGGAAAATTCAATAAAATATTTTATGCCACCATCTTTTCAGTACTAGAAATATGTTAATCTTAGTTCTTTATTTAATGATTTCTAAAATCTAAGAAATAAGAGTTGATGAGATCCATGACATCTTTGTCTCGTTATTCATTTACCAGTACACGGATAACACTGACCTTAAACTAAAGCACGTTAGTTTGATATTGACAGTTGATATAATCAGGAAAGCAGTAGTTCACAATCATTCTGTGTAAATGAACGACAGCTATATAATTTGTATCAAAGATCACTGTTTAACTGACACCACCTATCTCCTTGGGACAGCCACCAGGACTAGAGTCGAAACTGATAAGATGAATCCTGAGCCGACAACAGTCATAACCATCATTGGGGCGCTAGGATGGAGGTATGTGCTTCAAACTCCTTGGGTTTTTTTATCACTGGAGATATTACCATATGTGGGCTTAATGTCGAAAACAAAGAGATAAAAACAGAGCGTGTGACATGTGTTTGACTAAAGTTATTTATTTTATGACGCAAGATATATGACATAGCAAATGCTGTATAAAAAGAAAAACGCGAGAAAGTCCCGCAGAATAAATTCTAAACAAAAAGGAAAGGGAAAAAAAAGAAAAAAAAAGACACTTCATTTCGATACTCGTTATTTAAGGGCGGGTTAGTAGATCTAACTTATGTCTAGGGATTCATTTCCTGGATATCGCTGATGCTTTCATTCATTTTATTTTAGTAATGAAAAGGAAATTATTGCAAAAAGGCTTGACAAAATTTATCTTTTATCAGAAACAACAACAACAACAAATATTGCAAGGAACATCGGTCTGTGTTCACTTAAATAAAGCGTCCAATACTTATTTGTTGTGTGAAAATTTTTAGGACCTGTTTCGCTGTTTCTGTTCATACATAATGAGATGATGGAATGGCATTATACCTTGGTTGGTGGGTGATAGTTAGACAATACCCGTACATGTTGGGATGTTAATTGCACTCTACATCGGAAAGATATACCAACGCCATTTCGTTATGTTGTGGTCGGGGATGGACCCACCAACACCGATTTTGAGGCAATCGATGTAACCCCTCGGCCACTGCGACCGATGATTTTTCACTGTTCCAGCGTCGTATAATAAAAAAAAAATGTTTTAATATTCGACAAATCTGTTATGTGGAGAGAACACTAAAGTAAAAAAAAAAAAACGCTAAAAAAATAAAATGAATCAAAAATGGCATTTTAAATATGAAATGAAAAACAATGCCTCAAAGTTCGTCCTAATTCTAGTCCCGAAGGTGCGTACATTCCCCTAGACGACTCAAAATTATTATTAACACCTAAATGATTCCCCTTAATTGAAATTTATAGGGGGAAAAACACATGAAAGCAAGAAAAAGTATTGGTAATGTGATCCTCATATGGAGCAAAATGCATGTCAGTTCACCGCACGCGATGTGAATGAAGCGTTTCAAAATTTCATCAAATGTTTTGTTCCATTAAAACTGAAAAGTATTTTTCTCCAACTCACCAGGATGAAGCCAAAATGGCTTAAGATATATATACTCTGAGGAAACACTATTTTGTTTAGCGCTAAATGCTAATGTACTGATTGTTTACGACTTCTCTTCTAATTTGATGTTTGCATCCATGATAACCAAATTTCGAGCGGTAATTTTATTTCCAAAAAGAGAAACATCCTCCTGTCAAACTTGCGTATCAAGCACGCAAACCTTTTTTGTAACAGATGAGAGCATGGCAGCGTATTAACAGCCTTTTATTTAAAGCGATTTATTATCGATAGTACGAGACTAAAAGGGGGCGAATACTGGCGGCGCATCGGCTATATAAGCGTTGTTGATCCCTGCCAGCATTGCTCTTGTCTTGTCAACGCCGTGATTCTAGAAAAATAATAAAAAAAAACTTCTTTGGCGACATTAATTTGAAAGAAAGGGAAGATAAACAAAGCTGCCGACGTCCATAATACAATTTATTAAAGAGATTCATTTACAGTGGTTATTCTAAAACAAGCCTGGGCTTCAATCACTCTGTCACTATTTCTCGGCTTCACAGGTGCAGACTTGGTTGATATCGAAAAACTGGCTAATTAGCCAGTAGGCAAAACGCACAGCGGATAAACTGGTGAAAATTGAGATTATTTATCGTCGAGTTTTCGGTTGAAGTGACGGAACTTGCGAGCTGATCAGCGGTGACTGTTTCACGTGGGAGGACCCAATAGTTAGCAGGGTATATATTGCATGCTCAGTTTGAGCATTGGACAGAGGAACGGACTGTTGGAACTTGTCAGGACTTTCATTCAAACAGGTACGGACTTTGTTGTTAAACTAAAGGAACACACTAACGTGTGCGTAGATCCTTCCGTGTGTCTGGGGAACATTTAAATATATAGAAATATAGAAATAAGCAAAATATATTGAACAAAATATATGATAATGAAAAATAACTATGGTATATTTATTTGATAAATATTGTTATTATTATAATTTGTAAAAATTAGCGAATTTAGTTTGGAAAAGTAAACATGTCGGGAGTTTATGATAAAATCGGATTTACATTTTTAAAAACTTGAAAACATTACAATCAGTATATAGTTTTGATAAATTAAAAGATGTTCTTTCAAACTCAGCGTATTGCTGGATTCTAAATACATATACAAAACTGTATCATATAAGGCATGGAATTACATAAAAACAAAAGTAAATAAAGATTTGGCGGAGAAACAAAAGTGTGACAAATTGTGAACAGTCTGTCCTGATAAAACTTGATAAAGCGACTTAGAATTTTATTGTGAGTACCGAGAAGTAACCAAGAGTGACAGCATGACGTTTTACTCTTATTTAGAATTCAGATCTTTAGACTCTCGAAAGAGTCATTTTGTTGTAGTGTACGTCAAATCCCCAACTAATCAGGTCATTTTAAAGGGATTCTAAAATTAGGGGAAAAAACAACATTTAATCGTGTATACTTTTTTAGGGGGAGGGGTGCATAGATTTGTAATATCACTACTTGACAACAGTGTCGGTAAAAGGACAGAGAGAGAGAGAGAGATTGTTAGAATATTGAATAAGGCATTTCCTCGTGTTTTGGTTGCTGTTGTTTTCTGATAGGAAAAATCAAGATCATTTATTACAGGGAGAAATCGTCACAGCAATAACATTAATTGACTATCGCTATAAAACATCTCTGAATACGATGTGACAATCTCGATTTGCAATACTATCCGCCTCTATACATGACCTCGTCACTGAGGCATGTCGAATTGTTCGCAATAAATGAGTCAAAGAAACTATTAGTACTACAGCGAATTTTCCTCGAGAGTTTCTTTTTGAGATAATACATGTTTTTCTTTTTTATTTTTTTTTAATTTATGAAATATTGAGCCTTTCACATGTTGTTTAAGAAACAATGAGAAAATACAAAATTACAATTAGATTTTAATTTCTTCAGTTAAAGTCAGGAATATTGATATCATTATCAGAAATTCAAAAAAGGTCGATTGACACTGTTGTGGGAGCTAAACAAAGTAAAGAGTTTGCTTTTAAATATTTCTTTATCGTTTTATGTAGCTAACAAATGACTTTATATTACGGGACAATAAATATACATAATTAATCAGCTGAATATTTGATAAAATTCTTTATTCTCCTCTACAGGATATACATAATTATGTACATGTATTGTCTGTTACTTAAAATATCATAAGTCATGTGTTTTAATTATTTCGTGAATTCGCTGGATCATTTACCGAACAGTTATATTAATTACATTCAAAACGAATTAATTCTGCACGGATATGAAAATATATTATTTCTGTAAGAATGTATGTTTTCTTTTATCCAGAATAGTGGGGCTATTTTATACGTTGATTATTTAAATTTATTTTAATTATGTCCTGGAAATATAACTGATTCTCATCTATATGGGCCTAAATACAGTTGTGCAGCTAATACATGTATATATGTTCCATGATATCAGTGAATTAAAGAATTTCATAAATTATAAATCAAATCATACGCCACAAGATATAAACTAAATGCCTTCGATAAAAAGACTGAGAAACATGTTCATTATTGATAAGTCATATTTCACAGCAAAAGGAATTAGCTAGTTTTCCATAAACGACACCGGGTCCAAATAACTGATGACGTGAAATAAGTAAAATATAAGTTATGTCGTATAACCGAGGCTCGACGTGGACACTTGAAAGAAACACGAGCAGAAAACAGGAGATAAAACACCTTCGAATAACATTCATGTAACAGGATTTATATGTTATATTATTTAACCTAAAATGCAATATTAACATTTGTTCAACAGAAAATAACAAATAATCAAGATTTTTTATACCCAACTTGTTTATATTACCTATCATTGTCAACTTCATATTCATTATACGGCATGAATTTCAATTATTTTGACAATGTAACAATACTACCATTAAATACTTCTGAACACAACCTCTGTATTTTGAATGAGACTCTCTCGTAATCCTTTATTTGCGTTATTCTTTTATTACAAATACTATACCGATAGTACGGGTTCGATTATTTGGAGTAAGCGAAACCCGGATTTTAAAGCTCAAGTAAGATTAATGTTTACTTGAAGATATATTTCAAGTCATTTTTGAAAACGGAAATTTGCTTAAATAAGTTAAATTTGTGTCATATCCACAAATATTTATTCATATTTATATCACTATATTAAACAGAGAGGCTGGTGTCGTTTTTATACAGATAAACCTGTGGTAATTCAACTGTTCAATAGAATTTTTTATAAAATTTTGCATGATTATAGAGAATCATAAAAGAAACATTTTCATGAAAAAATATGGGGCACCGTCCTACTTTCTGAGTTATCTGCCCCGAATGTGATATTTTATCACTTTTATTCCTATATATAAGGGCAGATAACTCAAAATAAATCTTACTGATACCCTATATTATTTCTTATTAATGATTGCGATTTCATTTCAAGTCTTTATACCAAAAAAGGTAAATTGTTTGAGGATATATTTGCATGAGTGATTATAGTATAAAATTCTACAAATTTTGTACAGAAGCAGGCAATAAAGTAATGAACATTGATTTTGAAACATTACGAGGTGTTGTTTGCCATTGTTTGAGTTATCTGCCCTTGAATATAGCCCTAAAAATGCTAAATATCACATTCAGCGGCAGATAATTTCAAAAAGTAGGACGGTGACCCCCAATTTTTTCCATAAAATGTTTCTTTTATGATTCTCTATATTCATGCAAAGTTTAAAAAAAATCGTATTGAGCAATCTAATTTTTCTTCTTTGTCTATAAAGAAAATGTATCAAAATGTCACACGCCCTAAACATATAACTATTTTTGTTGTTTAATTAGTGTGAATTTAAAATGCTCAAAACTTACAGTAAGGCTTTCAGTGAATAACACTTTTGTAGCTTTGATGTATGGGTTCATACCCCTTAGCTACAAACAGTGTAACAGATAAAAGATCAGAGTTTTTTTATTGAATTTGATTCCATGGTTACCATGATTAGCATTCTAACATCCGGTTGAGTTTGCAAAGCATTTTGTGTTAACAGTCAAATTTAAAACATATGTTCACTCAAACCCACCACATAAAATAAATATACAAGTTGAATATATTAATTAGATATATGTGTTAAATAGATACCCTGCTAAAGATGCAGTTTACAATTGCTTGAAATACTTTTAAACCCAATAGGGAGACAAACAAAGAAACGAACTGCTTGATGCAATATTTAACCGAACGTCTAACCATTATAAAGTAATCATAGATACTTTTCCACAGTTAAAGAAATAAAGTACTAATATTGCTTAAAAAAGCTCGTTCACAGCGATAGTTAGAAATTAAAAGAAAACTACTCCCCGTCGTTAATGTTGGTTAAGTCTTTGTTTCCTGACAATTAATCATGGCAAATGTTAGTCACATTACACAGGAAAACGCTATTTTCGTAAACGTGAAATGGGTTAAATATAGAATACGGTATCCCCGATGCAGGTGCCGTGACACGTTCCGCAACATGGCGTCCTCACCAGTTCAGGATAACGATTTCGTAACTTCAGCCTATGAAGTTAGCGCATGCGCGAAAAGTAAATACGATCAACCAAGTGACTGCAAATGAAAATAGAAGATCTTAATATAGGTTTATCATTCTTATTATATTTTCAATACCATCTTTGACGGTTTTGCCTGTTATGGGAAAACCACCCATTTTTAATACAATCACGGATGGTTGCATTTGGTGACCATGCGCCTGTAGATATAATACAAACATATATTTAAAATTCAAATTCTTTGTCAATAACCATCTGTGAATGAGCTGATTTAATGATTCATGTCTGTTTCATGTATATTCAATATATTTTCGCT
>JAIFHC010000254.1:0-50000 GCA_021229015.1 Solen grandis | reverse complement strand
TTATGGGAATAAAATAAGAGATATTCCAGTTTTATGGTTTAAAAGTTTGAAGTTTCCCTAGTAAATCTTCGTAAATTTCTTACACTAGTTGTATGTTGGTAGGCTGAAATAATTGATCCACAGCCAATAATACCTAGAATACTTTTAGTTAATGTATTTTTTACGTATAACTCTTTCTTAAGATTCATTTTCTCATTCAAGTAACGTGTAGGGCACAAAATAATCAAACTGTATACAATTAAAGAGTATCAGTTCATTTATCATTTCGCGAGGAGAGAGAACATGATCAAGGCACAAGCAAGCTGCCGATCCATTTGTGTCCCCACGTGACACAGGACATGTATATAATGCAGATCTACCCTGCGTTCAGTTAAAACCCCTAACTTTAGCGTTTTCACCCCTGTTGTAGCGTATAAAATTTAAGCAGGGAACCAACTCCCCAACAGTTGCGAGAGTTATGGTTAACTGAACGCAGGGTTGACTCGCGTGCACTTTCGAGTTTTTCCTTGCTTGGATTATGTACGCTACGACACAACACGAATGCAATCACTAACATTAGCGGCTGATACCGGTATCTGAGCGCGGGGCTGAAACCTAGCGATTGTTACCGGTATCTGAGCGCGGGGCTGAAACCTAGCGATTGTCACCGGTATCTGAGCGCGGGGCTGTAACCTAGCGATTGTTACCGGTATCTGAGCGCAGGGCTGTAACATTAGCGACTGATATCGGTATCTGAGCGCAGGGCTGTAACATTAGCGATTGTTACCGGTATCTGTGCGCAGGGCTGTAACATTAGCGATTGTTACCGGTATCTGAGCGCAGGGCTGTAACATTAGCGATTGTTACCGGTATCTAAGCGCAGGGCGGTAACATTAGCGACTGATATCGGTTTCTGAGCGCAATGCTGTAACATTAGCGACTGATATCGGTATCTAAGTGCAGTGCTGTAATTTAAGCGATTGTCACCGGTATCTGAGCGCGGGGCTGTAACATTAGTGATTGTTGACGGTATCTGTGCGCGGGCTGTAACGTTAGTGACCGATATCGGTATCTGAGCGCAGGGCTTTAACATTAGCGATTGTTACCGGTATCTGAGCGCAGGGCTGTAGCAAAAGCGATTGTTACCGGTATCTGAGAGCAGGAGTGAAACATTAGCGACCGGTATCGGTATCTGAGCGCAATGCTGTAACATTAGCGACTGATATCGGTATCTGAGTGCAGTGCTGTAACATAAGCAATTGTTACCGGTATCTGAGCGCGGGACTGTAACATTAGCGACTGGTACAAGTATCTGAGCGCAAGGCTGCAATAAAATTTGAAGAAAAAAATCATACAATTAATTATCTTTTACAATCATTGACGCTAATCTCTCGTATTATTTACCCACATAAACAAGCTTTGAATTACGCGGCTGATTAAATAGATATAATCAAACTTTCGAAATGATTTTAAAAAAATATTATTCTAAGCATTGCTTTCTGGATAATCAACAAAAGAGCCTGTTGGCTTTTTGTCTGTATGGCAACCACATTATTCCATAAATGGATTCTCAATATTTTGTTACTCATATTGCAATATAGTAACATGGACAGCTATGGAACATAATTGCTTTTTCATAGATATTTGTAAACTAAATATCGTCCTGTATTGCCTCGTTTTATTGTATTCAAATAAAGACATATATGTTTATCAACAGCCAAACAAGTTTTACCTACAAAAGATTATTTTTCATTTCTAATATTCTCAGAATTTCAGATTATGTCACTGCGATGTGTAAAACATTTCATATCTTGATTAAAATACATGTATTTCTGTTATTTTATTGTCGTATTCCAATTATTGGATTTAGTGAGGAACTCAACAGAGAATTATTTTCACTCTAAAAAAAAGCGTCAATGCTGTAATGGTGTAATTAGGTTTTAAGCAAGATTGAAGCGCACACATAAACTATTTGAACTTTTTTTTTTTTAGAAATATGCGACAAATAAGGGAACTTAAACAAAGCTTTGCAATTGCAAGACTTGCAATTTATGAGTCTTGTTTTTGTGTTATAAAATGTATATGCTGTATCTATTTGGTGTAGTTTTCTATTTTAATGTCATTAAATTCAATCTATTTTCTTCTTTTATTCAGTAATACATGCATTAATACATAAGAGATACTGACAAACGTGTAATGATACCACATCCAGTCACATTATCCTGACACCGGGCCAACTATTCCTACAACTACCCTAATAGGCTGAGCATGTAATTTAATAAAGCATATGATAAATAAAACAGAAAACATTTGGTACATCAAAATACTTTTTTATGGGGGAGGTGGGTGGGGGTTTAAGAATATTTTTATAACAACATCTTGCTGAGATCATGTTTTTGTAAACGAATTATCAATTTTGCATGACTCCGGTCATTTATTTTTTCTCATTCAGATAATTATCAAGTCGAAGCGAAGTAAAGTAGCTATGGGGATGAAGATCGTAATAGACCATTTTGATAAAATCAACAAAGTTTGAATAAGTTAACTTCAGAATTACATGAATGAATTGATTATCATTGTTATTTCCGCGTCTATCAAACCATCTCAAATTGATCTTTTCCTCAATTCAAATATTTGAATATAAAAAAACTCCCCTACTCACAGGCCTAAATGATGGAAACGTTTGATACATTCTATTTTCTACAATTTCTATAAACAGAATTACTCTGTTAAATAATTGGATAGCTTCTAGTCTTGATAAAATATCAGTTTGAGACATTTGTTGAAGTGCGGGCTGGTACTGTGCTGATAATCCCGGCACTTATTTGTTGGGTTTAACTTCCCATGCACCGACAGGATTTCGATCATTTGGAGACTAACACTACTTGAGACAGATACAGTGCTGCCACACTGTAGTATCATACGGAAGACATTTGGCATGATACCACATCACTCACGTTATACTGACAACAGGCTTACCAGTCCTGGGACTATCCTGTACATATCCTGACACCAGGCAACCAGTCCTGGGACTACCTGTATAATCTTGACAGGCACAGTCTGACCCCTTATATATCGACAGTCCTGGAACTATCCTGTATATATCCTGACACCAGGCTAACCAGTCCTGGGACTACCCTGTATACATCCTGACACCAGGCCAACCAGTCCTGGGACTACCCTGTATATATCCTGACACCAGGCGAAACAGTCTTGGGACTACCCTGTATATATCCTGACACCAGGCCAACCAGTCCTGGGACTACCCTGTATATATCCTGACACCAGGCCAACCAGTCCTGGGACTACCCTGTATATATCCTGACACAAGGCCAACTAGTCCTGGGACTATCCTGTATATATCCTGACACCAGGCCAACCAGTCCTGGGACTACCCTGTATACATCCTGACATCAGGCCAACCAGTCCTGGAACTAGCCTGTATATATCCTGACACCAGGCCAACTAGTCCTGGGACTATCCTGTATATATCCTGACACCAGGCCAACCAGTCCTGGGACTATCCTGTATATATCCTGACACCAGGCCAACCAGTCCTGGGACTACCCTGTATATATCCTGACACCAGGCTTACCAGTCCTGAAACTAGCCTGTATATATCCTGACACCAGGCCAACTAGTCCTGGGACTACCCTGTATATATCATGACACCAGGCCAACCAGTCCTGGAACTAGCCTGTATATATCCTGACACCAGGTCAACCAGTCCTGGGACTACCCTGTATATATCCTGACACCAGGCTTACCAGTCCTGGAACTAGCCTGTATATATCCTGACACCAGGCCAACTAGTCCTGGGACTTCCCTGTATATATCATGACACCAGGCCAACCAGTCCTGGAACTAGCCTGTATATATCCTGACACCAGGTCAACCAGTCCTGGAACTATCCTGTATATATCCTGACACCAGGCCAACCAGTCCTGGAACTACCCTGTATATATCCTGACACCAGGCCAACTAGTCCTTGAA
The DNA here is from genome assembly GCA_021229015.1 of Solen grandis. NCBI lineage: Eukaryota > Metazoa > Mollusca > Bivalvia > Adapedonta > Solenidae > Solen > Solen grandis. The sequence goes on along the minus strand of JAIFHC010000254.1, from coordinate 46,028 downwards.
CTATCCTGTATATATCCTGAAACCAGGCCAACCAGTCCTGGAACTTCCCTGTATATATCCTGACACCGGACCAACCGGTTCTGGGGCTACCCTGTATATATCCTGACACCAGGCTAACCAGTCCTGGGACTATCCTGTATATATCCTGAAACCAGGCCAACCAGTCCTGGAACTACCCTGTATATATCCTGACACCAGGCCAACCAGTCCTGGACTACCCTGTATATATCCTGACACCAGGCCAACCAGTCCTAGGACAATCCTGTATATATCCTGACACTAGGCCAACCAGTCCTGGGACTACCCTATATATATCCTGACACCGGGCTAACCAGTCCTGGGACTACCCTGTATATATCCTGACACCTGGCCAACCAGTCCTGGAACTACCCTGTATACATCCTGACACCAGGCCAACCAGTCCTGGGACAACCCTGTATATATCCTGACACCAGGCCAACCAGTCCTGGGACTACCCTGTATACATCCTGACACCAGGCTAACCAGTCCTGGGACTACCCTGTATATATCCTGACACCAGGTCAACCAGTCCTAGGACTATCCTGTATATATCCAAACACCAGGCTAACCAGTCCTGGGACTACCCTGTAAATATCCTGACACCGGACCAACCCGTCCTGGGACTATCCTGTATATATCCTGACACCAAGCCAACCAGTTCCAACCAGCCAAAAATTCAATGTAGCATTTATGGATGTGTATGGTTCCTATAACTATGTATTTATTGTATGGTTCCTATAACTATTTATTTATTGTATGGTTCCTATAACTATGTATTTATTGTATGGTTCCTATAACTATGTATTATTGCATGGTTCCTATAACTATTTATTTATTGTATGGTTCCTATAACTATGTATTTATTGTATGGTTCTTATTACTATGTATTTATTGCATGGTTCCTATAACTATGTATTTATTGTATGGTTCCTATAACTATGTATTTATTGTATGGTTCCTATAACTATGTATTTATTGTATGGTTCTTATAACTATGTATTTATTGCATGGTTCCTATAACTATGTATTTATTGTATGGTTCCTATAACTATGTATTTATTGTATGGTTCCTATAACTATTTATTTATTGCATGGTTCCTATAACTATGTATTTATTGTATGGTTCCTATAACTATGTATTTATTGTATGGTTCCTATAACTATGTATTTATTGCATGGTTCCTATAACTATGTATTTATTGTATGGTTCCTATAACTATGTATTTATTGTATGGTTCCTATAACAATGTATTTATTGTATGGTTCCTATAACTATGTATTTATTGTATGGTTCCTATAACTATTTATTTATTGTATGGTTCCTATAACTATGTATTTATTGTATGGTTCCTATAACTATTTATTTATTGTATGGTTCCTATAACTATGTATTATTGTATGGTTCCTTTAACTATGTATTTATTGTATGGTTCCTATAACTATGTATTTATTGTATGGTTCCTATAACTATATATTTATTGTATGGTTCCTATAACTATGTATTTATTGTATGGTTCCTATAACTATGTATTTATTGTATGGTTCCTATAACAATGTATTTATTGTATGGTTCCTAAAACTATGTATTTATTGTATGGTTCCTTTAACTATGTATTTATTGTATGGTTCCTATAACTATGTATTTATTGTATGGTTCCTATAACTATGTATTTATTGTATGGTTCCTATAACTATGTATTTATTGTATGGTTCCTAAAATTATGTATTTATTGTATGGTTCCTTTAAGTATGTATTTATTGTATGGTTCCTATAACTATGTATTTATTGTATGGTTCCTATAACTATGTATTTATTGTATGGTTCCTAAAACTATGTATTTATTGTATGGTTCCTTTAACTATGTATTTATTGTATGGTTCCTATAACTATGTATTTATTGTATGGTTCCTAGAACTATTTATTGTATGGTTCCTAAAACTATGTATTTATTGTATGGTTCCTATAACTATGTATTTATTGTATGGTTCCTATAACAATGTATTTATTGTATGGTTCCTAAAACTATGTATTTATTGTATGGTTCCTTTAACTATGTATTTATTGTATGGTTCCTATAACTATGTATTTATTGTATGGTTCCTATAACTATGTATTTATTGTATGGTTCCTATAACTATGTATTTATTGTATGGTTCCTATAACAATGTATTTATTGTATGGTTCCTATAACTATGTATTTATTGTATGGTTCGCACAATAAAAATATATTGGAAGAATGATGGCAATGAGTCATGTAGTTGTGGTCTATATCTTTATAAAGACACCCATACCATCGCTTGGTTTATTTATCATGGACACGAAAGGCGTCTGCAAATCAGGTTTTATGTCCACAATTTTATGACTTTACATATACGAGAACGATGAAGATTGCCGACAAGTATTCTTTTTATTTATAGCGCAATCCTTTCCATGAAGAAACATAACTTTTTCGTTTATAAATCTATGTTTTTTTCAATCTGTTTTACGACTCCTCTGACGAAAATATCCCATTATTATGTTTTGTTTTTTTTTGTTTTTTTTTGTTTGTTGTTTGTAACACTATTTGCATTCTAATGAAACACCAGCCCAACTTCTTTCCTCTCCATTTACACTCCAGACACGATAACAATATAATAAGTTGGCAGTTTTTCATATAAATTAACGGCAGCCGACCATTGTGACTTCTCTAAACTGAACAGGAAGATTTTGATCTCGCCTGATGACTCTAAACCTGTGGTTTATATAGCAAAGATGAAGAGATAACCATTAATTAGGGGCGAAATCAGAATAATTTGTATAACTGTCAGGGTTGATACCAAAAGAAAAGGTCCGTAATGTTCTCCAACTTGTTATCAAAACAGAAAATCTCATATTATTAGTATACAGCCTCAGATTTCTGATTTTCCAGCTGCTGTCCCGGCTATTAAATTAAAAGACAACATGCTTTGTGTCTTAAGGATGGTATCGCTTAGGACGTTGTGTTCATTGCTACCATAATGATCTATTTACCTGCGAATGTGACTTCAGCGATGTAATATATAGTGACTTATGTTATACGGCCTTTTAGTTTAAACATTATTATTAATCAAATATATGTGCTATTACAGAACAATATACATGTATATAAAATACACCTGGAATAAATCGAAAGCTAAAATCTTATTGAAATTACCATTTATTTATCGTAAACAACAACAGTATGTTGTTGTTGTTTTTTTCACACCTTTGGATTTTTTTTTTTTAAATTTTAAATCTAAAATGCTTATTTTCTGCCCGTAACTCAGTCAGACTACTTTCTATATTTTAAACGGAATTATGATTACATTATTAGTTGAGAAAAAGACATACATACATACATATATACATACATAAATAGTTTCATTTCCTTACAGAATGAAACTACAAACAAGGAATAATTTTATTTTATACTTACCTGCTCTCACAAAATAATTTTGTAATATTATCGTTTCAACTTTTTCCAAGTCGATGTTTGTCGATATTTGAATGTTATGTCTAATTTGCAACCATAATTATATTAAAGAATTTACATGATTAATAAACATGAGAAATAAAAGTTGGGCTACAATACAGCTCTTCTTTAATTAAGTAAGACGCGAATCGCATGACATTTAACTTTATCCATTGTTTTAAAACTTGTAATGTATAGAAGGTTGTGGAGCAAGGAGTCCTCATGACCCTTCTAGGCAAAAAGTACTGGTCTAATCCAGGAACCGTCACGAGGGATTAGAATTGGTTGCAAGACTTTGCTTCCCAATCAACGTTAAATAAGTATGGTTAAACTAATTATATAATGATATAAACACCAGATATAGATGTGTCAAGACTTCCCCACATGCAAAGACTTAACTCATACATACGTATCGACATGTCTGTTGTTGATAACTTGAGTGTGGAATAAGTGTAAGATTTAAAAACGTTATCCAGTCGACGTTCAAGTAATGAGTTTCAACAATAATGATATAATCACAGCATAAGGTGCAAATTATATTAAACGAACATGGCGGCGCAAAATGATATCGCTTTTGTAAAATGTATGACCTCTTGTGCGATTTAACGTCCTACACACCATCAATTTATTTATTTTTTCTAATGACAATCTTGTTCATCATCACTGTGAAATTTTAGATTTTTATTAGTTATATTCGTGGCCTTGTATTTTATATTAGTGTTGATTCAATTGACACTTTGGGTATTTAATCATGAGAGGGCAAAACCGATTTTGTCGATTGCTGGTGGCATTAAGTCCATGCAAATTTTTATTATATAGTTTATTAAATCATCGGTAACTTTCAAATCACAAACACATAACGTTCATGTTGAAACCATTTTAAGTGTCTAACTCTAGAAATATGTGTAGGTGAATAAATGTCAAGATTTTCCAGGACTTAAGAGTGGGTATTCATTAGTTATGCAAATGAACATATAATATACATACACATGTAATTTGGTCATAGTTTTTCACGAACATTCTGTAGTAACTATTATCACATTTCTTTATGTATGTATATCGTAAGGGTGTATGTACCTAAACTGTATTTTCTATTAGTTCATTGAATAATTAATAGGTAAGATAGAGACGATCATCTAAATATGGCAAAGGAAGCAGCGCCATTGCGATCACAATGTGAAGACATTATATCGGATGGCTTATTTATTGATATTTTAGGGACGAGGAAATCCGAATCCGCGGTAAATTGAAAATAGACAGGATTAAACTGTGTCGATATCTCTGATTCCTTGTAACATATGTATAAAGCTGCTAATATACCAAGTCACTCCAATCTATAGAGGCCTCATTCAAATACACCTGGTAAGCTGTATTTCTTTCTTTTTTTTTGGGGGGGGGGAATGTTTGTTGTTGTTGTTGTTTTGTTTTGTTTTTCTGGGGGGAGGGTGGGGGCCTCATGAAAAGTAAACACTTTTCAATAAATCAAACCAGACTTAAATCCTTTAAAGGTTGCTTAAATGTAACGTAGATTATCTAGTATCTAGTACATGGCTGGCGAGCAAGGTGTGTTTTATTATCACTTGGAAGATCTCTCTTAATTGATAACATGATATATCCCCGCCCCTTCATACTTATTATTTTCTCTTATTATGCCCTCGTAATTTAAACACATTCATCAATATGTACGCTGCATGTGGCACACATTTCATGGTAGGATAATTACGTTCTACATTTAAACAGCATTTACGAAAACCATAAAGAAGCATAATTTCTTTTACGACCATACCAACCATTATTACTCTAGTGTATAGTTAATGATTGGCTCCCATTTTCGCAATCGTTTACTTCGGTAAGTGTATATTTCTTATGAACCTTTACATGTTTTTCTCTGTGTGTGCTGTTGGTATGGTTTGTTAAAATATATTACATTGGATCATGTAACAAGAAACATGTATATGTTTACGTTACTGAACAAAATATATGAATCTTAAATCTTGTTTAACCGCTAGGGTAAGACACTTGAGGGGGGGGGTAATTGAATTAAATATAGACAAATTCAATCTATGGCTGTAGATATGTAGCAGATTTTAAACATTTAAGTTATAATAGTGTTAATTTTTGTCATCAAATAGTCATCAAAATGTATTTACTTGTGTAGTCGTCCACTTATCGAAACATGAAAATACGGCAATAATTGAAGATTTTAATGAACAATCTAATTACACGATATTATCATGTCCCTGAACATAGTTATAACCTTAACATGAAGTTATAATTCCCATTCATATAATAAAAGGTTCTCCAATAAAAGGGGCCTCCGTGGCCGAGAGGGTCGCTGACTTTAACACTCACTCAGCCCCTCACCGCGTGGGTTCGAATCCCGGCAGGGTCATTCGGATATTCATGTGAGGAAGCTTTCCAGCTGGCTTGCGGTAGGTCGGTGGTTCTACCCGGATGCCTCCGTGCATTTGGGGGTCTTCCTCCGCCTGTATTTATATGGACGTCGCTATATGACTGAAATACTCTCGAAGAGACGGTAAGTTCAAATAGTCAAGACAAGTCTCCAATAAAAATGAATATACTTTCTTTCTTTATACGCAAACAACAACTCATACAATACAGTGTCATTCTAATTGCTGAATAATATATTACACTGCCAGTGACACTATACGTGATTTCTTCTGATACAATTAAGTTTTGAAAGTATACGAAGTCTGTTACTCCTGGTGTTATCACACAATTTTACATTTCGCATTTACATTTCTGTGTCACTTGCTGTAAACAGAGGTGACACACAGGGATCACTTTTCCGTCGTCTGTCTGTAAGTCCGTCTGTCTGTTCGTCACACTTTTTCCGTCACGCTTCAGCAGGTGACACATGTGTTCCAAAGAACATTCTTGTCTTATATTGTTTAACATCAAAATATATTTTACCTTTATTTTAACAAACTAGAAAACATAATACCACATTCATTCAGTAAACTTTATGAATAAGTAGATGTCAAAGTGTGTCTCGTACTCAAAGGTATTCGACGAAAGTTAAGCAGAGCTTGCTTGTTAGTTGTGCATACAATATGGCATGTTATCAAGTCACAGTTTATAGGTCACTGTTTGCAGTAAATGTTAAATAATAAATGAAACCAACGTAATGTCTTCAGAATGATATCAGGATGTATTTTATGGTATCATTTATATCTTCGACCTCCTTGTACGTATCTATGACGGGGAAAATAAATAGGTCACACCTGAGTGAAAAACAATTGTTTCATTAAATTTATTTAAAGGAGCAATGTAAAGATCATAATGGTTTGATCACCGTTTAATTGACACAAAACGGTTTAACATGACTGAACTTTATCCCACAGAATTTAATTTACGGAGTGAAATTTGGGGAAGATTTTGAACAACATGAAGGTGGCACGTGTTCACAGTTAATTTATTTGCAGCTATAACAATTAAAGCAGAAAACGCGCAAAATAACTTAAATAAACTCGGTCACCATTAAAGAGCATATACACGTGTACGATACTTACTGTTGAACTGTTCACAGTATTTCTAGGTAAATGTTGAACTGTTCACAGTATTTCTAGGTAAATGCATTACCAGCAAAAATAAAAGTTTATCAGCTAATTTTCTGTTAAAATCGCAAATTTATAAGTTTAATAGTTTCTGATGTTAGCACGCAATTTTAGTTCTCATTAACATAATTGTAAAACCTTCATTTTTTTACAATGAAGTGCTTACCTACCAGTTTAGATATTAGAAAACAATAAACATTAATTATAACGTTATCAGTGTCTTCCGATTGTAGCTCCTCTTATCCCAGCAGGAATGCTAATTTCTCACCACAAGAGTCTTAATGTGTGGTTTGTTGTGTAAGGATCCTAACCAGATTCTTTGATCCCGATTGACTACAGATGATATTAAGAAAACATGTTCAACTGTCAGGTTTGATAACGGTATATCGCTTTACCTTGTATTTAAAAAGAGATTCTTGAGAAAATTAACGCAGTTGAACAGGTTTTATATTTGCTATGGCAGCTCACAGGCTGTTGTGCTTATGTTCTTGTTGAATGGTGGGATACGAGATGTCACTGTTTTAAGCGGTATACAGCAAGGTTCAGTAATTGAGAGCAATCATTCGTTACAACTTAACCTGTTATTCCCTGGAATAACAAACGGTTGGGGAATATCAGCCCTGAAAGTTGGCATTCCAGTCATTTTGTATTTGATGTGATGTCTTACGTGACATTCGTGAAAGCAAATCGGGGAATGCGAGGCTTGGATTCCCTTGAATGAGAGTTTTGGGCGACTAACCGTTCCCAGGGGCAGTTGTTGTTATTTCCCAATTTACTGTAATTTTGTTTCCATTATATATATATATATATATATATATAGTGTGTGTGTGTGTGTGTGTGTGTGTGTGTGTGTGTGTGATACTCATATGTTGTAACTTACTGTGATGAATCGGGTACGGTCCTCTATCCTCCTGATACTTTCCTTCTATGTAGTATTCCTGCTCGAATCCCACCCAGGGTTCGTCCTTTTGTGTGGTCTCAACCACAGGCCAGAGGGCGTGACGAGTGTTTGTAACTGAAACAAACACAAATGTGACACCAAACACAAAAAATGTCATCAATATATACTCAAATATACACAGCAATGAATGCAATTATAGTCGTGTTCTTTTGTATGCGTTTAGATTGTGGTGATGATAAGCACACAAAGATAAGTCAAATTAATTAAAATTAAAAAAAAATACCAGCCAGAACTGGTGTTCCGTAATGTCCAATGATGTATTGGGTAATTCTGGAGCTACATTTCGTGAACAGAAACAAATTAAGCCTGCTTTTTCTAATTTTACATTTCCTTAAGTCAAAATAAGAGACGACAACGATGCTAATATAAGTCGAACTATTATCAACCTACATGTAGTTGTGTCACATGATGTTTGGCGGGAGTTTCATAATCGTTATATCGCATTCGTGTAAACGTCAGGAGGCGTTATGACAAAGACTTGTTAATTGTTATCATAGCTGATTGTATGATTTCAGTCAGGTCATTGTGTTTTAATATCTACTTTTATGATAAATATTTGTATAGGTTATTTTTATTTAGATGATTCTATTATTTTAAAGAACCGCAATTTTTTTCTAAGAATATGGACGGTTCAGTAATCGTTGCATCTAGTGACACAAATCCCCCAATGTTTTTCATAATTTTACCTTAAGACCAAATCTTAACTAGTTAAAACTTAAGGCCCTGTGTCCCATACAGCGGTTTACGATACCGCCTGCCTCCGTCTAAATTTTTAGGTCATGCGGTGTTTAGACGGTGACAAATTCAGTCGTGGTGACCATGGACGGAATATCGAACCGCATAAATAACGTTTAATATCCGAGAAACGTCCGCTTATGTATGAGTAAAGCATTCATTCAGTCTAGTTTACCGAACATCGAGCGTCTGAGTAACGTCCGAGAAAGCATATAGGAAAAAATATGATGGTTAAAGTCAGAATCCATTTATATTTAAGTATATCAATGTGTGTGGTTATAGATGGCAAAACCTTTTTCCAATCTTTAACACTGCACTAATAATACCCTAAGAACAAAGAATAGAGAATCTTTCTTACTACTTGGCACGTCCATTCGTTTCATCACTTCACAGAGTACAATCTTGTGTTTCCCTCTCCGGAACGGATCACTGTACATAGCGACCGGAACCAGATTGCACTCCAGGAGTTCGTCAACAGTAGCCTCGGCGTCTATGTCGGTTTCTGTCACACTGGCCCCACCGATTGGAATATCTAGAAAAAAAATTAGGTAATTCAATAGCTCGTATCACATATGTGACTATGGCACAGTGGCACAGTGATAGTGTGCATGTCTGCGGACACGCAGGTTGTCAGTTCAAACCCGGTTGAGATGACAAGAATATTTTGTATATGACATCTATATAGTGAAAGATTAGAAATGGCTGTGTTTTTTATGAAATACAGGGAGTAATGTTTATATCGCTTAAAATGATTTCTGCATCTATTCTCGATTTTCGAAGTTTTCTCCTTTATTTATCGATATCCAGTTTGTATGTGATTAGAATCATATGGGTTGTCTTATAATATTTATTTTAGAAATAAAACAAGGGAATCAACAAAGATGGATATAGTCCACACTTTGATTTTATTTCATGCAGATAACAACATTTATAATAGATAAAACTAGTATGGTTGTATCAATCATGGTAAGACTTATATGGTAGTTTCAGTCATGATAAAAGTCATACAGACGTTTAAATCATAGTATTTTTTATGGCCGTATCAATAATAGTAAAATATATACTGTCATTTCAATCATTGCAAGACGTATATAGTATTGTCAATAATGGTAAAATATATACTGTCATTTCAATCATTGCAAGACGTATATAGTATTGTCAATAATGGTAAATATATACTGTCATTTCAGAAATTGCAAGACGTATATAGTATTATTAATAATGGTAAAATATATACTGTCATTTCAGTCATTGCAAGACGTATATAGTACTGCCAATAATGGTAAAATATATACTGTCATTTCAATCATTGCAAGACGTATATAGTATTGTCAATAATAATAAAATATATACTGTCATTTCAATCATTGCAAGACGTATATAGTATTGCCAATAATGGTAAAATATATACTGTCATTTCAGTCATTGCAAGACGTATATAGTACTGTCAATAATGGTAAAATATAAACTGTCATTTCAGTCATTGCAAGACGTATATAGTACTGTCAATAATAGTAAAATATATACTGTCATTTCAATCATTGCAAGACGTATATAGTATTGTCAATAATGGTAAAATATATACTGTCATTTCAATCATTGCAAGACGTATATAGTACTATCAATAATGGTAAAATATATACTGTCGTTTTAATCATTGCAAGACGTATATAGTATTGTCAATAATGGTAAAATTTATACTGTCATTTCAATCACTGCAAGACGTATATAGTATTGTCAATAATGGTAAATATATACTGTCATTTCAATCATTGCAAGACGTATATAGTACTGTCAATAATGGTAAAATATATACTGTCATTTTAATCATTGCAAGACGTATATAGTATTGTCAATAATGGTAAAATATATTCTGTCATTTCAATCATTGCAAGACGTATATAGTACTGTCAATAATGGTAAAATATATTCTGTCATTTCAATCATTGCAAGACGTATATAGTACTGTCAATAATGGTAAAATATATACTGTCATTTCAATCATTGCAAGACGTATATAGTATTGTCAATAATGGTAAAATATATACTGTCATTTCAATCATTGCAAGACGAACATAGTACTGTCAATAATGATAAAATATATACTGTCATTTCAATCATTGCAAGACGTATATAGTACTGTCAATAATGATAAAATATATACTGTCATTTCAATCATTGCAAGACGTATATAGTACTGTCAATAATGATAAAATATATACTGTCATTTCAATCATTGCAAGACGTATATAGTATTGTCAATAATGGTAAAATATATACTGTCATTTCAGTCATTGCAAGACGTATATAGTTTTGTCAATAATGGTAAAATATATACTGTCATTTCAATAATTGCAAGACGTATATAGTATTGTCAATAATGGTAAAATATATACTGTCATTTCAATCATTGCAAGACGTATATAGTATTGTCAATAATGGTAAAATATATACTGTTATTTCAGTCATTGCAAGACGTATATAGTACTGTCAATAATGGTAAAATATATACTGTCATTTCAGTCATTGCAAGACGTATATAGTACTGTCAATAATAGTAAAATATATATTGTCATTTCAATCATTGCAAGACGTATATAGTACTGTCAATAATGGTAAAATATATACTGTCATTTCAGTCATTGCAAGACGTATATAGTATTGTCAATAATGGTAAAATATATACTGTCATTTCAATCATTGCAAGACGTATATAGTATTGTCAATAATGGTAAAATATATACTGTCATTTCAATCATTGCAAGACTTATATAGTACTGTCAATAATGGTAAGATATATACTGTCATTTCAGTCATTGCAAGACGTATATAGTACTGCCAATAATGGTAGAATATATACTGTCATTTCAATCATTGCAAAACGTATATAGTATTGTCAATAATGGTAAATTATATACTGTCGTTTCAATCATTGCAAGACGTATATAGTACTGTCAATAATGGTAAAATATATACTGTCATTTCAATCATTGCAAGACGTATATAGTATTGTCAATAATGGTAAAATATATTGTCATTTCAGTCATTGCAAGACGTATATAGTATTGTCAATAATGACATATACAGTCGTTTAAATAATTTAGGAATTTTCGTTAATTTGTTATTCAAAAGATTCTAAACACGAAACAAAAAAAAAATGTAAGGGTCACCATATTGCTTTTTTTATTTTGTGGTCATGGTAACCTTATCAGAAATGTAGAAAATGAAATACATAGATATATAATAATACAATATGTGAATGAACACATAAAACCTTCAAGAACCTAATATATTACAGTAATCATATGCATTTTAAGTACAGTTTATCTTAAAAAAGAATACTCACTCTATTGTTTTTATTAATCTTTTAAATCAAAATATTCTTGCTGGGGGGGGGGGGTTGATAAAAAAGAATGAAAAATAAACATATATTTCTAGCTTTTGTGAAAAATCTGCAATAAGATTTTTTCATTTTTTTTAATAAATAAACTAAAACGCAGACTGTTTCTAAACATTGTAAATAAATAACCATATTATTATTTTCACAAATGCGACCTTTTCAACCAAAATTTGATAAAACGTAAAAAAAATGTAAAAAAAAAATGCAATAGGTCGTGTATTGAAGTCAGTAAAATGTGTTACAATTATTTTTTTAAATGTTAACCAGGCTTGGAACATAAAATTTATACATAACTGAAACAGTTTGTGCAAAAATATATCCAATTCAAAATTTCATTTTTTTTTTCATTTCCATTTTGTATCAGCAATTTTGACAGTCCTTATGACTCAAGCGATTTGCCGCTTTGAATTGTATGTGCGTATTGTGGTTCGTGATCTTAGACATTCTTTTTATTCAAAAGTGCGCTTGACCAACTAATTCCAAATGCTTGATCGCAATGTCTTCTGATATATATGTTTATTGCAACTAAACTTTCTTATTCCCTTTAATCGTAAAGCAAGTTACTAACAACAATTTTGAAAGTCTTAATGAATGGAGCGACAAATTTATATAATTTTTTGTACACTATTATGATTCTTGGTATTGAATGACATTTCTATTCAATAGACCAGGTGACATCTAATAGAAAACATCTCAATCAATGCTGTAAACAAGAAAAATACAACGATGTACGTGTTGTTTTTTTTGTTTTTTTTTCATACAGTTACACATGCAATGGAAATGTCATTTGGCTTTGCTGGATCTATTAATTACAAATAAATAAACAAAAGAATATCTTGATATTTACCAATAATATTGCTACTTTTAGGAATAACTTTGTGCATGTTAACGTTTAAACTGTCTTCACCGAAAGCTTCACCTAATGTGTTTAACAATTTTAAAAGTAAACATTTGACAAATTTATGTCAATCAATGATCACGGTGTTGCACGAATAATGAAATACATTTGACATTCTTGTGTAATCGACAGCAAGTACAAAACGCTTAAAAGGCCATACGGTAACACTCCGCAGTGTTTTTAAATAAGTGCATGTATATATAACCTAAACCTGCTGACATTATAGTATATTAGAATTAATTTTCAAAAAAGGTATGAGGTGTTGATGGTGATAACAGTAATGCAGAATGTAGGACGGTTATATAGGATGTACGAAATCCTAGGGAGTCAAACTGAGCATAGATAAGAACTCGGTATAAAAGCTTCCCCTCCCCTGCAACCGGCGGAGTAAACATCATTGAAATAAAGCACTCCACCTGAGACGTTGAAACAGTCTATAATACAATGCTGATTGTGTTTCATTAATGACCTAATACAAGAACTTGTTGATATGAGGGTTGGATTCTCCATGAAAGGTTACAGTCTCTGTGCACCGACCGTAGCGGATGATATGCTTTTGTTGTCGTTGTCAATGCGGGGTTTACAAACCCTTTTGGACACTTGTTACCGTTATGCGTGCAAGTGGAGGTTTCAATAAAATCCTTCGACATGCGCCGTCATGGTATTTAATGAGAAGAAGTTAACATACCTTCGTTCCTCCAGAAGATGGTCGCTGGGAGTGAATACGGTTTCCGAAACAACTTCCTACTTACATCTTGGTGCCATGTGTTATAATGATTACAAGTCAAACCAAAAGAGTGAAATTTATATCCGAAAAGTTACGGAAGACCTTCTTTTGCATTCTTGACTTTGAATCTCTACGTCAATTAAATCCAATCACATGTAAACGGATTTATGATCACATTGTCTTGCCAAAAGCTCTGTAAGGCTCAGAGTTTCTTTACAGGTTATCATCTAATGAGATTATCTCCCTTGAGAGAGCGCACCGTACGTGCATCAAGGCTTTGCAGGGATTAGGTTGGATAAGCGCTCAGTATGATTGATGTTCTACCCCTTAAGTGTCTTATTGACCAAAGAAAACTTGTATTTCTGGGTCAACTCTGTCGTCTTAATTGTAGTAACGCAATAAGAGGTATATTTCTTGTCTGTTTAACATATAGCAAGCTCAACCCGCCTGCGATATCCGGTTTCTTTCCAGACATATGAGAAATTCTTCACAATTACGGACTTTCAAATTATATAAATGCGTTTATAAGTGATGGTAATTTTTCCAAATAAATACTTTTGGAAACGCCTCGATAAACTTAAGATTCGCTCAAAAGTAAGTAAGGACTGGGCTGTTTGATATAGTGCAGCAGAATTTGATCGTATCCGATCTGTACATACATTGAATCAGACGTGCGAGATTTGGCAGAATTGGCAAAAGTATCCAGGTCAACTTACGTATTGTATGACTAAGTCCTTAGGTCTTTGGCCTTACGCGATGAAAAGGCAAAGCACTTGCAACATGACAAAACGATGGCGGACAAGTCATGAACTATTCACCAATTTCAAAGTGAATGAATATGAAAAAGATTTTTAAGTAGGCGTGTGTAATAAAATACCTCGTTTGTTTAGCCTGACAAAATTTAGTAGATGTATGTTAGTCATTTAATCTGAGCGCGTTCGGAAATTACGAGGAACATGGTATCGTCTCATTATGCGGCTGATAAACAGGACATCATTTAAAGCCAGCATAAAGTTTAAATCCAACTTGGAACTCAAAACAATTGTATCACAAATCCGACAATGTAAACTGTTTTGCGGCAACCATTTTTCCGCCCCCGGTGGCCGAGTGGGTAGAGCGTCCGCCTCGGGAGCAGGAGGTTTTGGGTTCAATCCCCAGCCGCGACATACGAGGGCGAGTCAATAAATAACCAGCCTAACCTATTTCAGGTTAAGATCTACCTCTTCTTTTTCAATATAATTTCCCTCAAGGGCTATGCACTTGGACCAACGGTGTTCAAGTGCCATCAGCCCAGAAGTGAAGAAGTCAGGGTCCTTTCCATGGAACCACTCCTCGACTGCCGCCACGACTTCTTCGTCAGACCGGAAATGACGTCCACGTTTATCCTTTTTCAAATTTGGAAAAAGGAAGAAGTCGCTAGGAGCCAGGTCTGGTGAGTAGGCAGGGTGCGGTATTAATTCATACCCATTTCGCTCCACAGCATCCATTGCAACTTTACAAGTGTGGACTCTTGCATTGTCCTATTGCAGCAAAACACCTTTGGAGAGTTTACCACGGCGTTTCTCGCGGGTGGCGTTCCTCAGCTGGTCTAGCAAGTTTGCATAGTATGCTCCGGTTATTGTACTTCTCTTAGGTAAAATGTCCAACAAAATAACACCCTTTGTGTCCCAAAATACTGTGGCCATCACTTTGCCAGCAGATGGTTGAGTTTTGAACTTCTTTGGCCTTGGGGATCCCGGCCCTACGCACTGACGACTCTGGGCTTTTTTTTTCTGGTTCATAATAATGCACCCAAGTCTCATCCACAGTAACTAGACGCAAAAGGAATTCATCTTTTGACCTCAAACGCTTCAACAACACACTGCATACTGATGCTCTCGTTGCCATTTGCTCATTGCTAAGGGATTTTGGGACCCAACGGGCTGTAAGCTTGCGCATCCCTAAACGATCATGCAAGATTGTTGAAACGGTACCATGTGAAATGCCTAATGCCTGTGCTATTTCTTCAACCTGACTTCGCCTATCTGAGTATACCAGATCTCTGACTTTATTACACATTTCTTCGTCGGCGGCATCAACTGGGCGTCCAGACCTGGCTTCATCTTCTAAAGACGTTCTACCGCGTTTAAACTCCTCAACCCAGAATTTAACTTAAGAATAAGATGGTGCAGAAGACCCATACACATCAACTAACTCAGCATGTATGTCCGTACCAGTTTTACCTTTTAAATGCAAGTACCGAATTACAGCACGGTACTCCACTTTGATGAAAAGCTTGCTTTCACATCACTAGCCATGTTTGACATTCAATATCTGACAAACAAATGAGGTCTGAGAAGTTAGCTGGGAATTGGGTATTGGGTATTCAATATACAGCTACAACCGAATTCCCAGCCAGCTGGAAATTGGTTATTCGCGAATACCCAGCTACAGCCGAATACCCAGCTGGCTGGGAATTCAAGATTTTTATAATTTAAGCATGAAACAAAGTGTAGGTTGAATACCCAGCTAGAGCCGAATAACCATCCAGCTGGGAATTGGTTATTCGCAAATACCCAGCTACAGCCGAATAACCAGCTAGCTGGGAATTGGGAATTCATGATTTTTATTATAAAAATATAAAACAAAGTGTAGATTGAATACCCAGCTACAGCCGAATAACCAGCCAGGTGGGAATTGGTTATTCGCGAATACCCAGATAAAGCCGAATAACCAGCCAGCTGGAAATTTGTTATTCGCGAATTTCCAGCTACAATCGTATTCCCAGCCAGCTGGGAATTGAGTATTCAAAATCCAGATACAGCCGAATAAACAGCCAACTGGGAATTGGTTATTTGCGAATACCCAGCTACAGCCGAATAAATAGCCAGCTTGGAATTGGTTATTCGCGAATATCCAGATACAGCCGAATAACCAGCTAGCTTGAAATTGGGAATTCATGATTTTTATGATTTAAGCATAAATCAAAGTGTAGGTTGAATAACCAGCTACAGCCGAATAACCAGCCAGCAGTGTATTTGTTATTCGCGAATACCCAGCTACAGCCGAATAACCAGCTAGCTCGGAGAATACCAGCACAGCCGATAACCAGCAGCTGGAATTGGATTCATGATTTTATAATAGATAAACAAAATTAGGTTGAATACCCAGCTACAGCCGAATAACCAGTCATCTAGGAATTGGTTTTTCCCGAATACCCAGCTACAGCCGAGTAACCAGCTAGCTCGGAAATGGGAATTCATGAATCTTATAATTTAAGCATAAAACAAAGTGTAGGTTGAATACCCAGCTACAGCCGAATAACCAGTCAGCTGGGAATTGGTTATTCGCGAATACCCAGCTACAGCCGAATAACCAGCTAACTGGGAATTGGGAATTCATGAGTTTTATTATAAAAGTATGAAACAAAGTGAAGGTTGAATACCCAGCTACAGCCGAATAACCAGCTAGCTGGGAATTGGTTATTCGCGAATACCCAGCTACAGACGAATAACCAGCTAGCTGGGAATTGGGAAATCACGAATATTATAATTTAAGTATAAAACAAAGTGTAGGTTGAATACCCAGCAACAGCCGAATAACCAGCCAGCTGGGTATTGGTTATTCGCGAATACCCAGCTACAGCCAAATAACCAGCCAGCTGGGAATTGGTTATTCGCGAATACCCAGCTACAGCCGAATAACCAGCTACCTGGGAATTGGGAATTCATGAATTTTATAATTTAAGCATAAAACAAAGTGTAGGTTGAATACCCAGCTACAGCCGAATAACCAGCTAGCTGGGAATTGGGAATTCAGGAATTTTATAATTTAAGCATAAAACAAAGTGTAGGTTGAATACCCAGCAACAGCCGAATAACCAGCCAGCTTTGAATTGGTTATTCGCGAATACCCAGCTACAGCCGGGTTTTTTAATTTAAGCATAAAACAAAGTGTAGGTTGAATACCCAGAAACAGCCGAAAAACCAGCCAGCTAGGAATTGGTTATTCGCGAATACCCAGCTACAGTCGAATAACCAGCCAGCTGGGAATTGGGAATTCACGATTTTTATAATTAAAGTATAAAACAAAATGTAGGTTGAATACCCAGCTACAGCCGAATAACCAGCCAGCTGGGAATTGGTTATTCGCGAATACCCAGATACAGCCAAATAATAGCGGTTATCATTTATTGATAACCTGCCGTTATTGGAGTTGGGAATTTGGTTTTCTTTTATTTTACATTTTATGATAATGGTTCCTAGAAATCCGCATTAAACCAGACCGCAATAATAGCCGGGATCCGCAACACAAACCTGGCCTTTTCTAGGCTAGATCCAAATCGTAAGGTGAGAGATTTTTGTAGCCCACAAATAATTTATGATTAATTTGACTATAAAAAAAATGTATCTTCCATATGACTGAATAATTGGTTGTTTAAAATGTTGGGTTAATGCTTTTGTTGTTTGTGTTGATCTGATGGCTTGTATTTTGAGCGATTTATATGGATTTTCGTTTTAGGTTACCTCATGCGAATTCTTGCATCAGCCATTTTGTTTCTCAGTCTTAAAAAAGGCGTTTTGACTAAGTTTATATGGGGAATGTTGGTTGAGGTTATTTTAACTAGATGTTGCCTTTATTTCTTAAATTGTCTTATCTTCATTCATCTTATATTTTGGCGTTGTTACCCAAAGATAGTTGTGTTTTTTTTTTTGTTTTTTTTTGGTGAACATTTCGAACGTTTACAACGGTGGGAGGGGGGTTCGCCAGATATATTAGGCTGGCGATTGTTTGGTGTGGCACCTCGTTGGGTGCTCTTAGTTTATTGAATAAACCTATTTGTATTGAGAATGTGAATATAATAATTTTGTTTTAAATATAAATAAATAAATAAAATAATTAATAATAATTAATTAAATAAATAACTTAAAAAAAATAATAAAAAAAAAAAAAAAAAAAAAAAAAAAAAAAAAAAATAATAATAAATAAGAAATAAATAAATAATAAATAAATAAATATAAATAAGAATGATATTTAATAATAATAAATGATAATAATAAATATATATATAAAATAAAATAATGTATGGACCTATTTACACATTTATGCTTTACCTGGTTGAGTCGAAGGGTTGATTTTTGTTTACATTTGTTTAATGTTTTCTCCAATTTGTTCTTTTGCATATCACCATCAATATGAGAAAATCACAGCGGAAAAGGCGACCTGAGGCGCAGACTGTCCCGCCCCCTGCTCCCTCTGGACCACAATCGAAAAAGAGGATGTCCGGTACCAGCCCCGTGTCCATGCCATCTAACGTCCCTGAGACAGCCAGCACAGTGGTTACGTCAACAGGCCCGGTACCCATGGTCAGCACAGAACCAGAACCGCCTGTCTTGGCAGACATTCCCAGTGTCCTTCCAGCCAGCAGCAGGGAAGGTAATGATCAGTTGCCCTTAGCTCTGCCTAGTGTGCATTCAGAGCTGGGTTTTCATGTTTCAATGGTATTAAAAACTAAAATAATACAGGGTCAATATGTGGATTTGGCCCAACTTTTGGCTCCAAACCCAGGAGACCAAACTATAAGCAGATTGGAGGTGGGCGGTTCTGGCGACATTATTGTAAAACCACAACAGGTTAACAAAGTAATTACCTCAATCGAGGTGTGGTCGGATGCATTCTTGATTTTTATGTCAATTTTTGTATCTGGTCATCCGCATAGGATTCAAGAATTGCTTAAGTACATGAGCACAATTAGATTGGCAGCCCAACGTCATCAGGGCTTTGGGTGGAGGTCTTATGACCAACAATTTAGATTACGGTTAGCAGCTGACCCTGTTGGGACAACATTTTCAAAAATTGATTATGAGTTATGGTTGTTATATGTGGGGCCCCCGAGACAGATTGACACTTATGTAGCAAATTCTAGAAAGTGTTATGACTTTAACTATCGTCAGTGTTCCAGGATCAATTGTCCGTATAGACACTTATGCATGTCATGTAATATTTCTCACCCATACAGATGGTGTTCAGCCAACAGGGGGGCAGCTCAGACCTCAAGGGGGCCTGGGCCCATGCGGGCTTCTGCTTCCCAGGGTCAACGTTGGGGCAGGCCCCTGCAGCAACCCAATTTCAGACCAAGGAGTAGTTTCTCAGTCAAGCCAAGATTTTAGGTTAAGTTTGGGTATATCTCCTATTAACGTTAAGCTGCTATGTTTGTATTTGGATATGTACCCTAACCGGCACGACGCTAGTATACTTAAAAACGGGTTTTTAAAGGGGTTTCGTCTAGGTTATCATGGTAATAGGGTTGCTGCGGTAGCATCTAACTTGAAGTCGGCACGGCTGAATCCATCAATTTTAAAAGACAAGATTTTTTAGGAGGTTCAGTTGGGAAGATTTGCTGGCCCATTCAGAACACCACCTATTCCAAATTTAAGAGTTTCACCCGTGGGCCTTGTTCCTAAATCAGATGGCGGCTATCGCTTGATAACCCATTTGTCGCACCCAGAGGGCAGTAGTGTCAATGATGGAATTAGCGATGAAGATAGTTCTGTCAGTTATACACATTTCGATACAGTGGTAGACATGATATATAGTCTTGGGTTAGGTGCCAAAATGGCTAAAAGGGATATTAAGTCCGCTTTTCGCCTATTGCCTATTTCTCCATCTGACATGGATCTCTTGGGTTTGAAAGATGAGGCTGGTAATATTTACATTGATAAATTCTTGCCTATGGGTTGTAAGACCTCGTATGCTCTCTTTGAGAAATTTGCAACATTTTTGCATTGGCTAGTCTCATACTTAGCTAAACAGAATAGTCTTGATCATTACTTGGATGATTTTATATTTGCTGGGGCTGGTGATACAAATGATTGCCAGGGGCTCATTGCTACTTTTGATAACGTATGCAGGGAGCTTAATATTCCAATTGCTGACGAGAAGTCGATAGATCCTTGCACAACATTGACCTTCTTGGGCTTGGATATTGAT
The DNA here is from genome assembly GCA_021229015.1 of Solen grandis. Taxonomy (NCBI): domain Eukaryota; kingdom Metazoa; phylum Mollusca; class Bivalvia; order Adapedonta; family Solenidae; genus Solen; species Solen grandis. The sequence continues at coordinate 25,269 of JAIFHC010000254.1, read as the reverse complement.
TCCTTGTTGTTGGTTGTAAAAATTCCTATTCATCGCACGGAGGAGTTGAAAGAATTAATTTCACACATGTTAACTCATAAGAAAGTGACCTTGAGAGAATTTCAGTCAGTGGTTGGTAAACTTTCTTTTTTCAGTAAAGCAGTTAGGTCAAGTAGGGCCTTCTTGAGGCGATTTTACAACGCAATGGTTAACATTAAAAAGCCTTATCACCGGTTACGCATTTCTTCAGAAATTCGGCAGGATTTTTTAATGTGGTTAACATTTTTAGATAATTTTAATGGGGTGACTCATATACCAGAAAGGGAATGGTTGTTGAGTGACAACTTGCAGCTGTTCACTGACAGTGCCGGTTCAATAGGTCTAGGGTGTGGATGTTATTTTCAATGTGAGTGGTCTTACTTTGAGTGGCCCCTCTCTTGGTGTACAACAGAAATTATGAAAGATATCACCTTTTTAGAGATGGTTCCAGTCTTGCTGGCTATATTTTTATGGGGGGAGGCTTTACAACATAAAAGAGTGGTGTTACACATTGATAATATGGCTTTAGTGGCTGTTTTGAATACACAAACAACTAAGTCTAGGCGCACCATGCAACTGGTTAGACACTTTGTGTTGCTCGCTATGGAATATAATATTGTCTTTAAGGCTGTACACGTGTCAACTCACTGTAATTCAGTCGCTGATGCTATTTCTCGTAAACAGTGGGACCGTTTCCGGAGAGTGGCGCCAGAGGCAGACAGTCATCCAAGGGTTGTGCCGGAAAGATTTCGTTCCACAGTTTACAATCTGAATCTAAAAGATTGCTGAACACTTCGTTAGCTGACAATACTAAAATATCATATGCTAATGGAATCCTTAGTTTTGATCATTTCAGGTCAATATACAGTTTAGCAAAAACTTGGCCTCCTACTATCGAAAATGTTACCCTTTTTATAGCATGGTTGTCCTTGCAAGGATTTTCTTATAACACTGCTCGTTTATATGTAAATGCAATAAGTTTTCAATGTAAGATTAAAAATTTTGATGATGTTACAAAGAACTTTATTATACAGAAGGCCCTTGAAGGGTAAGGCGTACAGGCAGTCAGAGGCAGACAAGACTACCTATAACCAGTCATTTACTTAAGTCGGTTCTTAGTGCATTACCTAGCATTTGCTCAAACACTTATGAATCCAGATTGTTTGGGCAGCTTATTGCTTGGCATTCTTTGCCTTTTTAAGGGTGAGTGAATTAGCAGTAGTTAATAGGCAGAACATACATGTTTTACTTGATACTGATGTGTCATTGGAAGATAATGGGGAAGCTATGATTTTGTTAATTCGTTATTCAAAAACCGACCAAATTGGGATGGGTACATATTTGCGTCTTTGTCGGACAGGCACATTCCCTTGCCCTGTAATAGCCTTACAGCAGTATATGGCACAGCGCCCGGAATATCATGGTCCATTGTTTTGCCATCTTGATAAAACCCCTCTTACACGTTATCAGTTTACTGCAGTCTTAAAGAAGTGCTTGCGTATGCTTCAATTGAACTATGACAGTTACTCTTCCCACTCATTTAGGATCGGAGCAGCAACTACAGCAGCTATGGCTGGTTGCTCTATTGATACCATTAAGCAGGCTGGTCGATGGCGCTCCGAGGCGTATAAGGTCTATATTAAGCCTGGCTCAGTCTTCACATTGCCAAAAATAGTTTGAAGACAAGTTTAGGTTAATAATTGGGAGTGTCTCATGTTAGGCTTCTTCTAATATTCACAAAGAATTTGTAGGTACCGACGTGATTTGGTTCCTTGGCTCTTCCATTGTGAAGCACGCTTTTGCTGTTGCAAGACGTCGTCCTGATGGCCTTAATTTGGGATTGCAGTCAGCTGAGATCTGGTGGCAAGGTTATGGTGGGTTGTCTTTGCTTGAGGTTACCAGAAAGCTGGACAGCTTGAAGAAGTATGGGGATGAGCCCCAAATTATAATGATACATTGTGGGGGTAATGACTTGGGACGCATTCCTCTACGAAGGTTGAGGTTGTGTGTTGACGAAATACTCCACTTTATTAATGTGAACTTTAATGTTAGAGTTATATGGTCAGAAATTCTACCTAGACAGTCTTGGCGATATTCCACCAATGTTCGAGCCATGGATGCTGCCAGAAAAAGATTGAATGGCTACGCTGCAAATAAAATAGTTACCAGCAATGGGTTTTTCGTTAAACACAAGGGTTTCAGAAATACTTATTCAGGGTTATATGCTAGTGATGGGGTACATTTATCACCTAGTGGTAATGCTTTGTTCATTGGCAATATTTCGGCTGCATTGCAGGTATTCAGATCGGGAAAAAGCAATTGCTTCAGTTAAAATCTTTCCTTTGGTCGGGCATGCATGTATGTGGGTTCCCGCGCCCTTCCAGCAATCCATGTTTGGCGCTCTTCTGCCGCACCTTTTGGTGGCGGCCGGCGGAAACAGACCACAGCTGAATTTGGTGGTCTTTTGTCCGCCGGTTGGCATGCAGTAGAGGCCAAACAGCCTTATTTGTATAAAGTTGCAGGCAAATTTACAATAATATTGGTGCAGCCTTTGGGCATAACTGAAATTAGCCATTTTAGTGCCATATTTTGAAGCCTTTTTGTATGGGCTTATTTGAAGTAAAAATGTTCTATTTTGTTACACTTTTAAGTCTTGATTGTGACTGTATAATGTTGTATATATGAGATATAATTATTCTAATTTTGTGCACCAGCCTTTGGCATTTTTGGGGGCCTTTGTGCAGCATTTAAATTTTTTTTTATTTTGTGCAGCATAATTTTGTGTTAAAGCTTATAGATTTGCAGATTTCATTATATTTTATTCTGACCACATTAATTCTGTGAAATTGAGCTTTAAGTTTTGTGAAATTCAAGCCTTTGTGGCTTGCTTGTTTAAGCCTTTGTGGCGTGCTTGCCTTGCTATAGCCTTTGTGGCATGTTTAGCCTTTGTGGCTTTAAGGATTGCTGTAAAGGGTCGCCCTTAAACGACGATTTGTCCGGTGCCCTGTTATTCAAGTGGTTTAACATGAGGGGCGCGGAATCCTGGAACCATGCCCAAATGAGTGCCAAACACATTTTAGGAAGGGGGAGTGTTTTAGCTTGTTGTATTGCATTTGCTGTATACATGTATATATTTGTAATTAAATAGTGTATTTCATTTAAAATGTAGCATTGTTGTATTTTGGTCGATCGGATGTCAGGCAACAAAGCAGTAGTTAAATGTCTATATTGCTTTTGGCGGTATAAAAAGGTCATTTGGAGATTACAATTAATGAGGGTTTTATAAATTAGGGACGGGATTATATAGTAAAGTTTCTTTCTGCCGTTGCTTGACAGCGGGTCGTCCTCTTTTCTCCCAATCTCACAATAATAGCGGTTATCATTTATTGATAACCTGCCGTTATTGGAGTTGGGAATTTGGTTTTCTTTTATTTTACATTTTATGATAATGGTTCCTAGAAATCCGCATTAAACCAGACCGCAATAATAGCCGGGATCCGCAACACAAACCTGGCCTTTTCTAGGCTAGATCCAAATCGTAAGGTGAGAGATTTTTGTAGCCCACAAATAATTTATGATTAATTTGACTATAAAAACCCACCCACCACCCCCGTTATTGCTTCATTGTTCCTATGTATGCTGCTGGTTTGTTTGTTTTTTCTCTCATTTCAGTCCATTAAGGGGTTGTCTTCCGCTAAGAGCAGGTACAGGGGTCAATTCGGCATGGTCTCCAGGAGTATCCCTACATTTTGACAGTTGTGGCTTCGGTACTATGTACAACTATCCAAGGCCTTAGAGTTCTCATTGTGAAGTTACTGTGTACGGGCAGACCAGCAATCGGCATAAAGCAGTCATTGTGTGTGCGGACAATGTATTAGTGGCGTGTGATTTCTGTTCTCCCAGGATCACCCTTGATGGCATACAACAGTTTGATGCTTACATTGGGCCTTGCAGTAGAGGCCAAACAGCCTTATTTGTATAAAGTTGCAGGCAAATTTACAATAATATTGGTGCAGCCTTTGGGCATAACTGAAATTAGCCATTTTAGTGCCATATTTTGAAGCCTTTTTGTATGGGCTTATTTGAAGTAAAAATGTTCTATTTTGTTACACTTTTAAGTCTTGATTGTGACTGTATAATGTTGTATATATGAGATATAATTATTCTAATTTTGTGCACCAGCCTTTGGCATATTTACTTGGGTGGCTAGCCTTTGTGCAGCATAATTTGTGTTTAAAGCTTATAGATTTGCAGATTTCATTATATTTTGTGCAGCATAATTTTGTGTTAAAGCTTATAGATTTGCAGATTTCATTATATTTTATTCTGACCACATTAATTCTGTGAAATTGAGCTTTAAGTTTTGTGAAATTCAAGCCTTTGTGGCTTGCTTGTTTAAGCCTTTGTGGCGTGCTTGCCTTGCTATAGCCTTTGTGGCATGTTTAGCCTTTGTGGCTTTAAGGATTGCTGTAAAGGGTCGCCCTTAAACGACGATTTGTCCGGTGCCCTGTTATTCAAGTGGTTTAACATGAGGGGCGCGGGAATCCTGGAACCATGCCCAAATGAGTGCCAAACACATTTTAGGAAGGGGGGAGTGTTTTAGCTTGTGGTATTGCATTTGCTGTATACATGTATATATTTGTAATTAAATAGTGTATTTCATTTAAAATGTAGCATTGTTGTATTTTGGTCGATCGGATGTCAGGCAACAAAGCAGTAGTTAAATGTCTATATTGCTTTTGGCGGTATAAAAGGGTCATTTGGAGATTACAATTAATGAGGGTTTTATAAATTAGGGACGGGATTATATAGTAAAGTTTCTTTCTGCCGTTGCTTGACAGCGGGTCGTCCTCTTTTCTCCCAATCTCACAATAACCAGCTAGCTGGGAATTGGGAATTCATGATTTTTATAATTAAAGTATAAAACAAAATGTAGGTTGAATACCCAGCTACAGCCGAATAACCAGCCAGCTGGGAATTGATTATTCGCGAATACCCAGCTACAGCCGAATAACCAGCTAGCTGGGAAGTAGGAATTAACGATTTTTATAATAAAAGTATAAAACAAAATGTAGGTTGAATACCCAGCTACAGCCGAATAACCAGCCAGCTGGGAATTGGTTATTCGCGAATACCCAACTACAGCCGAATAACCAGCCAGCTGGGAATTGATTATTAGCGAATTCCCAGCTACAGCCGAATAACCAATGACAGAAATATTGTTTTAAAAAAAAGATCTTAGTTCTCTATATTTGGGGCATACAAGTAAGAAATGGTATTCAGTTTCAGGTATATTCATTGAACAATTTTTGCAAAGCCGTTGGTCTCTAGGAGTGTTGTCATATCTTCCAGTTTCTTTGAGTAAGTCATGAGATGAAACTCTAAATTCTAAATCGTTTGTCTTTTATTTTGTCAAGATAATTTTCAAAAATAAAATCATGTTTAAATATACAATATGTGTCAAGCTTTTTAGTATTCTGTATTATTTATATTCGAATACCAACTCTGGTTATAATGGTCTAGTATACGATTCTTTATGAATTTTAAATCAATAAGAGAAGTATCATGTGCGATCCATATATATGACATACCAATATGGTCAAAAATATGTTTAACTTGATAGGCCCAGTTTTTACTGTCGGTACAGCCCAAGTTTACGTCATCTTTTAACATTTGGTAAGTTTTGTAACGAAGTGATGTTGGTTTACTTTTAAGTATTTTTATCCAGTATTTTATCAGAGTGATTTTCCTTAAAATATGCATGGGAGCACGACCTAATTCACCATACAAAGAATTAAGGTGGGTAGATTTTTTTACATAGAGTATTTTTCTGCAAAATTTGGTGTGTACAAGTTCAATGTCTTTAGAGTTACAATACCCCCATACACCAGATGCGTAGTTCAGTATTGGTGATATCAGGCTATCAAATAATTTTATTTTTTTGCGATGTTTCAAGGTCAAGTTAGTTGAATACAATGAACAGATTATGAAGTGCCCGTGTTGCTTGTGATGCAATGTTCTTTTGTGTCCTGTTCCATTTGTTGTTTTTGTAAAGGTGAATGCCAAGGTATTTGAATGAGTCTACTAATTCGATAACTGTGTTGTTGATGTAAAAATTGTAAGTGGTTGCTCTACCTAATTCGAATATCATACATTTTGTTTTCTTAGTGTTGATGGATAACCCCCATGTATTGCAATATGATAGATAGATAGATAGATAGATAGATAGATAGATAGATAGATATTTTATTGATTTAAACTGTTACAGTTCATCATCATGTCAATAACTAAAAAAATAATAATATTGATACACGTGACAGAAAGTGCAACATACATAATATAAAAATATTTTATTATACAAAAACAATATAATTTCAAAAAAAAAAACTATCACCATAATAAAGTGACAATTAATTTAATATTAAATAAGAGGATGGAAAATAAAAGTTAGTTAAGCGAATTGAGCAGATTTGCGAATTTTATACGCTTCATTTATATACCTGCTCAGTTTTAAAATATTTATTTTTGAAGATTTAAACAACTGAACTAACTTGAACATACTAGGTCTCGTAATATAATATCTCGTAATATCGTAATGTTTCAACGTCATTTAGCATGGATTGTAATGATCGTGGGTCTTGTGCGAATAAAACGGCGTCGTCAGCAAATAATAGAATAAACAGTTTAACATCATCTAGGGTAACTATATCGTTAAGTGTAGTGTTGATATTATTTATTATGTCATTGAGAAAGAAAAGACACAATAGACTACTGGAAGGGTCCCCTTGTTTTACACCGATCTTCGAATTAATTATGTTAGATTGTTTCCTTTATATTTAACGAATGACGTAATGGTGGTGTACATTGATTTCATTGCATTTATCATTTTTGAACTGACATTTTCTTTAAAAAGTTTTTGCCAGAGATAATATCTATCAATTCTGTCGAACATTTTCTCCCAATCAAGAAAAGCAACATATAATTCGTTGTGTTTTTTCAACGTTTCATATAAAATAGCGTGTAATATAAAAATACAATCTTCAGTTGATTTTCCTTTTTGAAACCCATATTGGTTATTGATAATTGTTTCTCGCTCTAAACACCATTTTGTAAGCCTATTAAAAAGAAGCTGTGAATACATTTTAGCAATGATGTTGTTTAGTGTGATTCCGCGGATCAAAAACCAATGATATTTGAGACAATTAATGTACATTGGTAATTATACATATAATTGTAAGTCAATTCACGATCTTTTAAGGTCAGAACTCATTAATTATGGCAATTAAATCATTCGCCGCACAGAATCTTGACTCCTGTAGGCATTACAGTGTCATGACGCATTGCTTTATCTCTTGATTTCCAGGACATTTTTTGTATGTTTAGAAAAGAATGCAAAGCCTTCCTTTAATCAAGGATTTATCAAGATTTAACTAAATAACGAAGGAACATTCTTGGCAAAATTGAAAGGTCACACTCACTTCAAAAAACCAAATTACCAATTATTCGTGGCAATAACCGCACACGCGACTAAGATAATTGCATGAGTTTGGTTCTATTTAACAAATATATTTCGTATTAGGTACTTTGGAATTTAATCTGTGTTAGCTAGTCTGAAATTGAAAAAGAATACGAACATACAGTCAGTAAGTACATATGCATTTGTAATAGAATAGCCCTGGCGAGGGTTAATGCCATTATAAGAAAAATAATGTAAGGTATCGGTTGTTAATAAGATTTCATATTATTTTATGATGTTGACAGGTCCAATGTACAAGGTGTGTCCACAGGTGGAGTGTTCGTGGGAGTGGAACATTCCGCAGGAGGAACAGAACCAGATAGGCACGGACGGGATCACAGTCTGCTCGCTCTGTCCCCGGGATGGGTGTACAAAAAAAAAAGACAAAAAATAGGCTTGTAATGAAATTGGACTCTAGCTAGACGCTATTGTTACATTTTCATCGTTACTAACCTATTATAGATACAATTAGAGAGGACCGTTGCATTAGTTATGCAACGTCTGTCTCAGTTGTGACTGTCGTTAACACAAATATTTGACATTATTATTTGACATTATGTAATACATATGTTTACTGTCTGGCTGGCTGGTAACCAGCCAATATATAAGCTGACCGGTCAATGGTCTTGCAGACAGAGATCTGGTTAGATACCTAGGAGGAGATCTTGTTAGAGCCTCGAGACCCGACCATGGGCTAAGTACGTTACATGACAGCGCTCAGTCTGAGTGGGCCATGACCTGTCACGCTAAATAAAGTGTATAAAGACCAAGAAGGCTACTTGTCTTGAATACGGCCATTATACGACACGGTTATTTTGGTGCAACGTGACCTCGATCGACCTGTGAAGACGGCCTATTTTGTGCAGTGTGATCAAGAATTGACCTGTGAAGACGACCTGTGATGATCATCTTAAAGCTATGTACAGTCAGGTTAGTGCCTTGTTTCATCTCGATTATCATAGCAAATACACACAGGTGTTTCATCTCTCAAGAAGTATTTTATTTTTACATTTTGGTACTTGCTAAGATTTTAATTGCTTATTCAGAATCTAGTAGTCCTTCTAACAGTACACTCAGCATGACAGACGTACACTTATATTTACCTTACGAAACGGAACGAATTATGGATGTGAGACAGACTAGTGATTTTGAGGTTACCTTGATAGGTTATTATTTTGCCTATCTGAATGTTAGCATGTTTAAGCTAACTGTTTAGTCAGAAAGTTGTGGTGAATTTAACACTTCTGGCTGTTTACTGACCTGGACCGAAATAGGACTTGAGATAGCAAAGCGATTTAATTAATTGTTATATCAGTATTACTACTGTAGTTATTACCAGTAATGTTTAATTGTTATTTATGAAAGCATTGATTTCTCTTTGCTTTGAGTTGACTGAGACAGTTTTAGCGACTAGCGGCTAGCTGGGTATCCGATATCCTCTAGTTAAGAACTGCAGTCATGTTTTAGAATCCTGCAAGGTGCATTTGATATATGCAGCAGAATTCTGTCATGTTGCCGGACCTAGCTTTGAATTATGGACATGAATTTGACAAGCGACTTATGTACACGTATATAGAATTAAGTTGGCGATAACTTGTGTATAGCGGAGTGCGGCTTAGTGATGTTTAAGTTAAACAAACTAAGTTTATTACAAGAGCCAACGTGTTAACGGCATCAGAACTTAAAAGCGTGAATAATACGCTGCTGTATAAGACCAGAACAAATTATGATTTTTAATAATCATGAGTGTATTATATTTGTGAGTAAATACCGTAAATATGAATGTAGATATTACTGTTTAGTTAATTTATGCAACCCATGTTATTAATGATAAAACACGCGTAGAGACATGATGCAATATAGTTCAGTACTTGAGATAAATACTGACGACTTGTTTTTGTGTATTGCGTTTCAACTGACCTGGTTACCTAAGGAATAGGTATGTCAATATACAATTGGTATTGACACATATACAATTTGTATTGAACCATTGTGGGTATGTCAACGTATTGTAAATTATTGACTGATGAATGCAAGTTTACGACCCTATCACAGTCCTAGGGGAAAGTTATGTAATATTGCGCTGTATTGTTGAAACAGCATTGCACTGTATTGTTGAAACAACAAATAGGAGATCAATAGTGTTTACGGACAACAGTAATCTCCCTGACAGACGATTATGCTTGAGATTACTTATGTAACTACTAATTCTTACTGTCATTTTTTACCCTTTTCATGCTGTGATAAACACCTTAACCGCCAAATTCTATCATGATTAGGATTATGAATATCATGTATGTTCTTAAAACTGATACTAGGTATGTTGAATAATTTGTGGATAAGTGCAGATTAGTATCAGTCCAATACCCTGGTACTATGTTTAAGTTTAGGAACCATATATTACTATATATAGTCAATACACAGATTATTTCTCTGTTCTGATAATGGAAGTCTCCAACTTGATATATGTACATGTATAAATTTATTAGGTCTTATAGTACAGACTGCTTGTGTGCATACAAGAAACATATTTTAGATTTAGATGAATACTTATGAATATTATTGCAATAATATGAACGTGTAAAATTATATACATCATATTCTAATATAACGTTAAAGAAAATAAGTACATTATAGGAAATGATGAGATGCAACTGTTGTGTGTATTCCTTGCTATCTTAAAGAAGATTGCTTATAACAAGGTGTGCCTACTGTAACCACTATACGGAATGCCAATCCACCTTTCAACGAGGTCTGTGAAGTTAGCTGGGAATTGGGTATTCAATATCCAGCTACAACCGAATTCCCAGCCAGCTGGAAATTGGTTATTCGCGAATTTCTAACTACAACCGTATTCCCAGCCAGCTGGGATTTGGGTATTCAAAATCCAAATACAGCGAAATAAAAATCCAGCTGGGAATTGGTTATTCGCGAAAACCCAGCTACAGCCGAATAACCAGCCAGCTGGGAATTGGTTATTCGCGAATACCCAGCTACAGCCGTATAACCAGACAGCTGGGAATTGGGAATTCATGATTTCAATAATAAAAGTATAAAACAAAGTGTAGGTTGAATACCAAGCTACAGCCAAATAACCAGCCAGCTGGGAATTGGTTATTCGCGAATATCCAGCTACAGCCGAATAACCAGCTAGCTGGGAATTAGGAATTCATAATTTTCATAATTTAAGCATAAAACAAAGTGTAGGTTGAATACCCAGCTACAGCCGAATAACCAGCCAGCTGGGAATTGGTTATTCGCGAATACCCAGCTACAGCCGAAGAACCAGCCAGCTGGGAATTGGGAATTCATGATTTTTGTAATTTAAGTGTAAAACAAAGTGTAGGTTGAATACCCAGCTACAGCCGAAGAAACAGCCAGCTGGGAATTGGTTATTCGCGAATACCCAGATACAGCCGAATAACCAGCTAGTTGGGAATTGGGAATTCATGATTTTTATAACTTAAGCATAAAACAAAGTGTAGGTTGAATACCCAGCTACAGCTGAATAACCAGCCAGCTGGGAATTGGTTATTCGCGAATACCCAGCTACAGCCGAATAACCAGCCAGCTGGGAATTGGTTATTCTCGGATAGCCAGCTACAGCCGAATGTCCAGCTAACTGGGAATTGGGAATTCATGATTTTTATAATAAAAGTATAAAACAAAGTGTAGGTTGATTACCAAGCTTCAGCCGAATAACCAGCCAGCTTAGAATTGGTTATTCGCGAATACCCAGCTACAGCCGAATAACCAGCTAGCTGGGAATTGGGAATTCATGATTTTTGTAATTTAAGCATAAAACAAAGTGTAGGTTGAATACCCAGCTACAGTCGAATGACCAGCCAGCTTGGAATTGGTTATTCGCGAAAACCCAGCTACAACCGAATAACCAGCTAGCTGGGAATTGGGAATTCATGATTTTTATAATTTAAGCATAAAACAAAGTGTAGTTTGAATACCCAGCTACAGCCGAATAACCAGCCAGCTGGGAATTGGTTATTCGCGAATACCCAGCTACAGCCGAATAACCAGCCAGGTGGGAATTAAGAATTCACGATTTTTATAATTTAAGTATAAAACAAAGTGTAGGTTGAATACACAGCTACAGCCGAATAACCAGCCAGCTGGGAATTGGTTATTCGCGAATACCCGGCTACAGTCGAATAACCAGCTAGCTGGGAATTGGGAATTCATGATTTTTGTAATTTAAGTGTAAAACAAAGTGTAGGTTGAATACCCAGCTACAGCCGAATAACCAGCTAGCTGGGAATTGGTTATTCGCGAATATCCAGCTACAGCTGAATAACCATCTAGCTGGGATTTGGGAATTCATGATTTTTATAATTTAAGTATAAAACAAAGTTTAGGTTGAATACCCAGCTACAGCCGAATAACCAGCCACCTGGGAAATGATTATTAGCGAATACCCAGCTACAGCCGAATAACCAGGTAGCTGGGAATTGGTTATTCGCGAATATCCAGCTACAGCTGAATAACCATCTCGCTGGGAATTGGGAATTCATGATTTTTATAATTTAAGTATAAAACAAAGTGTCTACAGCGAATAACCAGCCACCTGGGATTTGGTTATTCGCGAATACCCAGCTACAGCCGAATAACCAGGTAGCTGGGAATTGGTTTTTCGCGAATATCCAGCTACAGCTGAATAACCATCTAGCTGGGGATTGGGAATTCATGATTTTTATAATTTAAGTATCATTCCAGTCTGTGTCCGCTTGTTGTGTATATTTATGTTCTTCATAATATCAATATATCATGTTACACATCGTCCGCTTTTTCGTTTTATGTTACATATCGTCCGTGTTTTCATTATGTAATACATATCCTCCGCTTTTTTTCTCTTCTTTGATTATAGTGTACGCGCGTTGCGTCATTTGATTATATCTTTCCTCTTCATAATATTAATATACCATCAAAATATTATCAAAATACAGCGTCGGGGTTTTCCTTATATGTAACATATCGTCCGGGTTTTCCATATATGTTACATATCGTCCGGGTTTTCCTTACATGTTACATATCGTCCATGTTTTCCATATACGTATGTTACATATCGTCCGCGTTGTATCTCTATGAATATGGTGTACGCGTTTACAGTCTATGCATTTCTATTGCGTCCGCTTGTGCCTCTTATTTGTGTTTTATTTTTTGTAATATCAATATATACTGAAAATAATAATGAGTCGTAACAATCTTAATTTCGGAAATGATCGTCATACCCCCACCCCCACCCCCCGATATATATTCAATCGTATTCTTAAAGGTCCAGGGAAACATTGACAAGCGTTTTGAATATTAACGTTTGAAAACCTATGGTATACCTTTCATTCTTCCTCTGGAAGCAGTGTTAACATTTATCTAATTCCAAAAATATTCAATATAAATGTTATTAATGAAAATAACATAAATTTAATAATATCATTACCTTTTATAATAATCATCAACGTTTGCAGAACAAACTTTATTATACTTATATTGTAAAATATTTTGAATTTCTTATTCCCACCTACACTTTGTTTTATACTTTTATTATAAAAATCATGAATGCCCAATTCCCAGCTAGCTGGTTATTCGGCTGTAGCTGGGTATTCGCGAATAACCAATTCCCAGCTGGCTGGTTATTCGGCTGTAGCTGGGTATTTAACCTACACTTTGTTTTATGCTTAAATTATAAAAATCATGAATTCCCAATTCCCAGCTAGCTGGTTATTCGGCTGTAGCTGCGTATTCGTGAATAACCAATTCCCAGCTGGATGGTTATTCGGCTGTAGCTGGGTATTCAAGCTACACTTTGTTTTATACTTTTATTATAAAAATCATGAATTCACAATACCCAGCTAGCTGTTTATTGGGCTGTAGCTGGGTATTCGCGGATAATTAATTCCTAACTGGCTCGTTATTCGGCTGAAGCTGGGTATTCGCGAATAACCAATTCCCAGCTGGCTGTTTATTCGGCTGTATCTGGGTATTCAACCTACACTTTGTTTTATGCTTAAATTATAAAATTCATGAATTCCCAATTCCCAGCTAGATGTTTATTCGGCTGTAGCTGGGTATTCGCGAATAACCAATTCCCAGCTGACTGGTTATTCGGCTGTAGCTGGGTATTCAACCTACACTTTGTTTTATACTTAAATTATAAAAATCATGAATTCCCAATTCCCAGCTAGCTGGTTATTTGGCTGTAGCTGCGTATTCGTGAATAACCAATTCCCAGCTGGCTGGTTATTCGGCTGTAGCTGGGTATTCAACCTACACATTGTTTTATACTTTTATTATAAAAATCATGAATTCCCAATTCCCAGCTATCTGGTTATTCGGCTGTAGCTGGGTATTCGCGAATAACCAATTCCCAGCGGGCTGGTTATTCGGCTGTAGCTGGGTATTCAACCTACACTTTGTTTTATGCTTAAATTATAAAAATCATGAATTCCCAATTCCCAGCTAGCTGGTTAATCGGCTGTAGCTGGGTATTCAACCTACACTTTGTTTTTATCTTAAATTATAAAATCATGAATTCCCAATTCCAGCTAGCTGGTTATTCGGCTGTAGCTGGGTATTCGCGAATAACCAATTCCAGCTGCTGGTTATTCGCTGTACTGGTATTAACTACTTTGTTTTATCTTAATTATAAAAATCATGAATTCCCAATTCCAGCTAGCTGGTTATTCGGCTGTGCTGGTATTCGAATACAATTCCAGCTGGCGGGTATTCGGCGTAGCTGGGTATTACCTACACTTGTTTTATATTATAAAATTGAATTCCCAATTCCCAGCTACTGTTATTCGGCTGTAGCTGGGTATTCGCGAATAACCAATTCCCAGCTGGCTGGTTATTCGGCTGTAGTGGGTATTCAACCTACACTTTGTTTTATGCTTAAATTATAAAATCATGAATTCCCAATTCCCAGCTAGATGTTTTATTTCGGCTGTAGCTGGGTATTCGCGAAAACCAATTCCCAGCGGGCTGGTTATTCGGCTGTAGCTGGGTATTCAACCCTAATTTGTTTTATGCTATAAATTATTAAAAATCAGGAATTTCCCATGAATATCCCAGCTAGCTGGTTAATCGGCTGTAGCTGGGTATTCAACCTACACTTTGTTTTATGCTTAAATTATAAAATTCATGAATTCCCAATTACCAGCTAGCTGTTTATTCGGCTGTAGCTGGGTATTCGCGAATAACCAATTCCCAGCTGCCTGGTTATTCGGCTGTAGCTGGGTATTCAACCTTCACTTTGTTTTATACTTTTATTATAAAAATCATGAATTCCCAATTCCCAGCTAGCTGGTTATTCGGCTGTAGCTGGGTATTCGCGAATAACCAATTCCCAGCTGGCTGGTTATTCGGCTGTAGCTGGGTATTCAACCTACACTTTGTTTTATGCTTAAATTATAAAAATCATGAATTCCCAATTCCCAGCTAGCTGGTTATTCGGCTGTAGCTGGATATTCGCGAATAACCAATTCCTAACTGGCTGGTTATCCGGCTGTAGCTGCGTATTCGCGAATAACCAATTCCCAGCTGGCTGGTTATTCGACTGTAGCTGGGTATTCAACCTACACTTTGTTTTATGCTTAAATTATAAAATTCATGCATTCCCAATTCCCAGCTAGCTGGTTATTCGGCTGTAGCTGGGTATTCGCGAATAAACCAATTCCCAGCTGGCTGGTTATTCGGCTGTAGCTGGGTATTCAACCTACACTTTGTTTTATACTTAAATTATAAAAATCATGAATTCCCAATTCCCAGCTAGCTGGTTATTCGGCTGTAGCTGGGTATTCGCGAATAACCAATTCCCAGCTGGCTGGTTATTCGGCTGTAGCTGGGTATTCAACCTACACTTTGTTTTATACTTTAATTATAAAAATCATGAATTCCCAATTCCCAGCTAGCTGGTTATTCGGCTGTAGCTGCGTATTCGTGAATAACCAATTCCCAGCTGGCTGGTTATTCGGCTGTAGCTGGGTATTCAACCTACACATTGTTTTATACTTTTATTATAAAAATCATGAATTCCCAATTCCCAGCTAGCTGGTTATTCGGCTGTAGCTGGGTATTCGTGAATTCCCAATTCCCAGCTAGCTGGTTATTCGGCTGTAGCTGGGTATTCAACCTACACTTTGTTTTATACTTTTATTATAAAAATCCTGAATTCCCAATTCCCAGCTAGCTGGTTATTCGGCTGTAGCTGGGTATTCGCGAATAACCAATTCCCAACTGGCTGGTTTTTCGGCTGTAGCTGAGTATTTAACCTACATTTTGTTTTACACTTAAATTATAAAAACAACATGAATTCCCAGTTCCCAGCTAGCTGGTTATTCGGCTGTAGCTTGGTATTCGCGAATAACCAATTCCCAGCTTGCTGGTTATTCGGCTGTAGCTGGGTATTCGCGAATAACTGGCTGGCTTGGAATATGGTTGTAGCTGGAAATTCGCGAATAACCAATTTCCAGCTGGCTGGGAATTCGGTTGTAGCTGGATATTGAATACCCAATACCTAATTCCCAATTCCCAGCTAACTTCACAGACCTAAACAAATGACCGTATACATGTGTATTTTTGTACAATGCGTGAAAATCGTGGATGTCTCGGTTGATCGGAGATGCCATAGGCTGGTTATTTATTGACTCGCCCTCGTACCAAAGTCTTAAAAAATGGCACTGGTATAGTTTTCTTACTTAGCGCACAGAATATAAGGATAGTTCCAGGACTGACTGGCCCGATGTCAGGATAATGCGACTGGGTGTAGTATCATGCTACATGTCTACTTTGTGATACTGCAGTGTGGCAGCACTATATCTGTCTCAAGTAGACATAGTCTCCAAATGATTGAAATATTGTCGGTGAGACGTTAAACCCAACAAGCAAACTATTTCACCCCTAGCCGTTTGGATTAATCTGCCTCACCTAAGTAACCCGAGTTATCCTGGACTACTCTATTAGGTTAACCCGAGTAATCAAATTGAACGCACCGTGTGATATCTGATCTATATTCCTATGTTATAAGACATAAGTCATAAGGCATAATTACTAATAGATAAGTCATAATCATAAGACAAAATTGGTATTACTTACCAAACAATCTTCATTTTCACTTCCACTCCCCACAAATGTGGGTGTTTTGCCACACTTTTCATATACACAAGTTATAGGACATAAGACATAGTTCATAACACATACATGTAGTTATTAAGACAAGAGTCAGGCTGCAATTATGTCTTATGATTATGAATTAAGCAATCTGACTTATGTATTAGTAATTATGTGTTATAACTTATGTCTTATGACATTATGACATAGGAATATAGATCCAATATCAGATTAAATGACTACCATAGATCTACTAAATTTAATCCGGCTACACAAACGAGGTATTTTATTACTCACGCCTACTTAGAATTCGTTTTTATTTTTATTCCCTTTGAAACTGGTGATTAGTTGAGTACTCGTCCGTTATCGTTTTGTCATGTTGCAAGTGCTTTGCCTTTTTATCACATAAGGCCTAAGACCTAAGGACTAAGTCATAAGACCTAGCTCATAACGTATAATACCTGACGCACAACACAAAACGCCTAAGACAATGACCCTAATAGGCTTCCGTATATCGTTCATGGTACGATGGCTTATGTCGTAGATGCCGTGTTAAGTTTCACGATACTTGCTTCATTGACCATTTTCTTACTGAATGTCCCTATCTGGGTATGCATCGTCTGAAGTTGCTGGACAAAGTACGAAACTGTTCGGGAGTTCACATGCTTTAAACCTTTCTCTCATTGGACAAAACAACAATTGTAAATACTCTCCTCGGCATTCGATGCCCAGTGTTATCTGTTTACCTAAGGGAACATTGCAGTGTTTTTATAAATATTGTATTTCATCAGGTTCATTTCATGTGGCTGTCTTATAATTTAAAAAAAAAACAGAAATAGAAAAGAAAAACATACCGATATACTTATTTATGTAATCGTTCTGCTATATATAATTCCAGTTAATGTTTATGTTTGTATAAACTTGTAAATATTCCTTGATATGTGTAATTCCAAATACACGCACATGCTTCTGTACACTCATACGCAAATCATGCACACACTTACGCATGCATTAGCGAAATAGTTTTAATTTAAATTCATCTTAATAAATTACCAATGATTATTATAGTGATATCGTTTAAAAAAGAAATGCTTCTAACATTAGGATAATAGGATTGTATTTCTTTACATTCCAGCTGACTATTGGAAATTAAGCTTTAATTCACTGCCAATAAAACCGGTAGTATCTAGTCCTGGCAATTATCCAGAACTACAAGAAACACGATTTTAATTATATTACTGGCAGTTGATATGAGAACAATTAAGAAACTTGAAAATCTGAGAGGAAATGCAATTTAACAAAACTGATCTTAAGAAGTTGTCCTCCCTTTTAATATTACAGTACTAATAATAAAATCAAGCTCTATATGTTATACTTCATGAGCATTACTGACCTTTAACGGACAATGGCTCGAAGTTCAATACTCGGGTTTTGACAGACGCTATCAGCCGACATCGGTCCAAATAAATGTAATCCACAATAACCCGGTCCCCATGGTAACCGATATGTCGGCACGAAGTAGTTAGGCAAGTGTCCATCATCCGGTTTGAAAGTATGCACATCTAGACGAGCCTGTTTCATTTATGAATTGAAAAATGATGATCACAACTAGCGTAAAGGAACATAAAATATCGCTGATATGGATGACTTGTTTTGTGAGACCGATAGACCATTTGACTGCTTTAAAGTTTGAGTCCACCCGCGCAATTATATAGAGAAGATATATTGGTTTAAGTGGACCATCATTTATAATTCATCGAGTGAGGAGAAAATCAATACGTTCACTTGAGGCGCCTCCTCGCAAGGGATATTCCACTAAAACAACAATGTTTCTAGATATTTAATGATTTTTTTTCACGTTTTACACACCGTAGGTTTGTTCATTTTAAGTTTTACCCTGTGGGGAGCCCTAAATTCCTAAAGTCGCGCTAAAAATATCGTTATTCGGTCTAAAATATAGTCCAATTTTTACAACAGAGCGGTTAAGGTCTTCTGACACTAGAATTGTACTTCTTTAACCAATCAGGAGGACACCCAAATTACACAGGACTAAAGTGCAGAACGAAGGTCTGATATGAATTGAACTTAAGTTTAAAAAACTAACTGGAAGTCAAATTTCTGCCATACCTATAAATGGAATGGTGTATACTATGATAGGTTTGAATAATCTGACAGCCCGGGTCTCCCATTGTTAATCTATATCTATAATAAAAATATACTTAAAGTGTATATATACTTCAGCGTTTGTTTGTTTGTTGTTTGGGTTTAACGTCCCACCGACAGTATTTCAGTCATTTGGAGACGATGTCAACTTGAGACAAATATAGTGCTGCCACACTGCAGTATCACGCCATACAACACCCAGTCACATCCTGACATCGGGTCAAACGGTCCTGGAACATCCCTTATATGCAAAGCGACAAGCAGGGGAGCTATACCGGTACCATTTTTTACGACTTTGGTATGCCGCAGCCGGGGATCTAACCCACAACATCCAGCTCCCGAGGCGGACGCTCTAACCACTAGGCCACTAGGGGCGGTTATAATTCAGCGTATCGTATAAAATGTTAAAGTTCTTTTACAAAGTAATATGAATATAATCTATCGCGTAGATGTATTGTTAATTATACAGACAACACAGTTAAAGAAGCGCGCTAAATATGACTTCAATTTAAAAGAGATATTAAAAATTAAAATCAAAGAAAATGGCGACGTGTCCTGATTGAACGCGAGAATTTGATTGTTGGGAACAGCAGCTAACAACAGGCGCGTGATGCAACACAAAATGACGTCAAATTTCCAACTCATTGTTGGAACAGCAGCTAACAACAGGCGCGTGATGCAACACAAAATGACGTCAAATTTCCAACTCATTGTTGGGAACAGCAGCTAACAACAGGCGCGTGATGCAACACAAAATGACGTCAAATTTCCAACTCATTGTTGGGAACAGCAGCTAACAACAGGCGCGTGATGCAACACAAATGACGTCAAATTTCCAACACATTGTTGGGAATAGCAGCTAACAACAGGCGCGTGATGCAACACAAATGACGTAAATTTCCAACAGCTTGTTGGAATTCACGGGCTACACAGTAGTTGGATCAGTACTTTTTAAATCAACAATCAACACTCCTAATTTTCTCAGCTTAAAATTCTTTACACAAATTTGATGACGACAACGATGATGATAAGTATCTATATAAACATTAGCTTTTCAGTCAGGAGATTAAAATCTAACATGGAATTCTACATGTAAACAAATAGTGCACAAGCAATTATAAATGGATGATGGATGCAACATGAAACAGATAACTTCATTCACTGCTAACCTATTATTATGTATCTAACAACATAAGAGAGGTGAATTCTTCACAAATAAAATAATCGTATAAACGGTGAGTTACCCCATCCACTCTAACCTAATGTGAAGAATGCCATTCGTTACAACTTATGATTAGAATAATAAAAAATGAAATAATTCTACGTCTGATACATAAACTGATGTAGACATGAAACTGTTATATAAATGAAATGTCCCTTTCATTACACAAAAAATGAAAAATCGTGTACTCAACATTCCGAATAACCTTAAATAAACGGTATACTAAATTATCTCTACTCATGTAGGTTGTTAATTGTAGGTAGGAAGTAGATGCATCAATTGATAGGTAGACCTTCCATCCTTCCATACACCATTTTGTACTTTGGTTAATACAGTATCACTCAAATCTCATGATAATAGCAATAATCAATTTTGAAAGCAAGTCATGCGTAAGTACTTTTGTAGTTACTTTTCTGAGAGAAAAAAATAAAGATAAGACATATGTGAAGAAAAAAACCTATGAGGACAAGAAATAAAAACAAAAACAAAAACATTTAAAGAGAAATGTATATAACATAAACCAACTATGATCTAAGGCTACATATATCGAAAAAATTAAATTGAATAAAATTATTACGATGTTTTCATTTTTACAATTTCATTATTGTATTTGGACATATATTTCTATTTATGACTTGAAAATGTGAGGCATGTTAGGTCGCTATATTTCTATGATAGCTGTGGTACATGTATGTCGGGTTGATATGTTGCTATAATAGCTTCGGCATGTTAGTTTGATATCTTACTATAATAGCTGTGGTATGTCAGGTTGATATCTTACTATAATAGCTGTGGTATGTCAGGTTGATATCTTACTATAATACCTGTGGTATGTCAGGTTGATATCTTACTATAATACCTGTGGTATGTCAGGTTGATATCTTACTATAATACCTGTGGTATGTCAGGTTGATATCTTACTATAATACCTGTGGTATGTCAGGTTGATATCTAACTATAATACCAGTGGTATGTCAGGTTGATATCTTACTATAATACCTGTGGTATGTCTGGTTGATATCTTACTATAATACCTGTGGTATGTCAGGTTGATATGTTACTATAATACCTGTGGTATGTCAGGTTGATATCTTACTATAATAGCTGTGGTATGTCAGGTTGATATCTTACTATAATACCTGTGGTATGTCAGGTTGATATCTTACTATAATAGCTGCGGCATGTTAGTTTGATATCTTACTATAATACCTGTGGTATGTCAGGTTGATATCTTACTATAATAACTGCGGTATGTTAGGTTGATATCTTACTATAATAGCTGCGGTATGTTAGTTTGATATCTTACTATAATAGCTGCGGCATGTTAGGTTGATATCTTACTATAATAGCTGCGGCATGTTAGTTTGATATCTTACTATAATAGCTGCGGTATGTTAGGTTGATATCTTACTATAATAGCTGCGGTATGTTAGGTTGATATCTTACTATAATATCTGCGGTATGTTAGGTTGATATCTTACTATAATAGCTGCGGTATGTTAGGTTGATATCTTACTATAATAGCTGCGGTTGTTAGTTTGATATCTTACTATAATAGCTGCGGCATGTTAGGTTGATATCTTACTATAATAGCTGCGGTATGTTAGGTTGATATCTTACTATAATAGCTGCGGTATGTTAGGTTGATATCTTACTATAATAGCTGCGGATGTTAGTTGATATCTTACTATAATAGCTGCGGTATGTTAGTTGATATCTTACTATAATAGCTGCGGTATGTTAGTTGATATCTTACTATAATAGCTGTAGTATGTTAGTTTGATATCTTACTACAATAGCTGAGGTATGTTAGTTTGATATGTTACTATAATACCTGTGGTATGTTAGGTTGATATCTTACTATAATAGCTGTGGTATGTCAGGTTGATATCTTACTCTAATACCTGTGGTATGTCAGATTGATATCTAACTATAATACCTGTGGTATGTCAGGTTGATATGTTACTATAATACCTGTGGTATGTTAGGTTGATATCTTACTATAATAGCTGTGGTATGTCAGGTTGATATCTTACTATAATACCTGTGGTATATCAGGTTGATATCTAACTATAATACCTGTGGTATGTCAGGTTGATATCTTACTATAATAGCTGTGGTATGTCAGGTTGATATCTTACTATAATACCTGTGGTATGTCAGGTTGATATGTTACTATAATACCTGTGGTATGTCAGGTTGATATCTTACTATAATACCTGTGGTATGTCAGGTTGATATCTTACTATAATACCTGTGGTATGTCAGGTTGATATTTACTATAATACCTGTGGTATGTAGGTTGATATTTACTATAATACCTGTGGTATGTAGGTTGATATTTACTATAATACCTGTGGTATGTCAGGTTGATATTACTACAATAGCTGCGGTATGTTACGTTGATATCTTACTATAATAGCTGTAGTATGTTAGTTTGATATCTTACTACAATAGCTGAGGTATGTTAGTTTGATATCTTACTACAATAGCTGCGGTATGTTAGGTTGATATCTTACTACAATAGCTGTAGTATGTTAGTTTGATATCTTACTACAATAGCTGTAGTATGTTAGTTTGATATCTTACTATAATAACTGCGGTATGTTAGGTTGATATCTTATTACAATAGCTGTAGTATGTTAGTTTGATATCTTACTACAATAGCTGCGGTATGTTAGGTTGATATCTTACTATAATAGCTGTAGTATGTTAGTTTGATATCTTACTACAATAGCTGCGGTATGTTAGTTTGATATCTTACTAAATAGCTGGGTATGTTAGTTTGATATCTTACTACAATAGCTGCGGTATGTTAGGTTGATATCTTACTATAATAGCTGTAGTATGTTAGTTTGATATCTTACTACAATAGCTGAGGTATGTTAGTTTGATATCTTACTACAATAGTTGAGGTATGTTAGGTTGATATTTTACTACAATAGCTGTAGTATGTTAGTTTGATATCTTACTATAATAGCTGCAGTATGTTAGGTTTATATCTTACTATAATAGCTGCGGTATGTTAGTTTGATATCTTACTAAAATAGCTGCGGTATGTTAGTTTGATATCTTACTATAATAGCAGCAGTATGTTAGTTTGATATCTTACTATAATAGCTGCGGCATGTTAGGTTGATATCTTACTATAATATCTGCAGTATGTTAGTTTGATATCTTACTATAATATCTGCAGTATGTTAGGTTGATATCTTACTATAATATCTGCAGTATGTTAGTTTGATATCTTACTATAATAGCTGCGGTATGTTAGGTTGATATCTTACTATAATAGCTGCGGCATGTTAGTTGATATCTACTATAATATCTGCAGTATGTTTATGTTTACATATCTTACTATAATTAAGCTGCAGTATGTCAGGTTGATATCTAACTATAATACCTGTGGTATGTCAGGTTGATATGTTACTATAATACCTGTGGTATGTTAGGTTGATATGTTACTATAATACCTGTGGTATGTCAGGTTGATATCTAACTATAATACCTGTGGTATGTCAGGTTGATATGTTACTATAATACCTGTGGTATGTTAGGTTGATATCTTACTATAATAGCTGTGGTATGTCAGTTGATATCTTACTATAATACTGTGGTATATCAGGTTGATATCTAACTATAATACCTGTGGTATGTCAGGTTGATATCTTACTATAATACTGGTATGTTAGGTTGATATCTTACTATAATAGCTGTGGTATGTCAGGTTGATATCTTACTATAATAGCTGCGGTATGTTAGGTTGATATCTTACTATAATAGCTGAGCAAGTTAGGTTGATATCTTACTGTATAACTGCGGTATGTTAGGTTGATATCTTACTATAATAGCTGCGTATGTTAGTTTGATATCTTACTATAATAGCTGCGGTATGTTACGTTGATATCTTACTATAATAGCTGCAGTATGTTAGTTTGATATCTTACTAAATAGCTGAGGTATGTTAGTTTGATATCTTTACTAATAGCTGCGGTATGTTAGGTTGATATCTTACTAAATAGCTGTAGTATGTTAGTTTGATATCTTACTAAATAGCTGTAGTATGTTAGTTTGATATCTTACTATAATACTGCGGTATGTTAGGTTGATATCTTATAAATAGCTGTAGTATGTTAGTTTGATATCTTACTATAATAGCTGCGGTATGTTAGGTTGATATCTTACTATAATAGCTGTAGTATGTTAGTTTGATATCTTACTATAATAGCTGAGTATGTTAGTTTGATATCTTACTAAATAGCTGCGGTATGTTAGGTTGATATCTTACTATAATAGCTGTAGTATGTTAGTTTGATATCTTACTATAATAGCTGTGGTATGTTAGGTTGATATCTTACTATAATAGCTGCAGTATGTTAGGTTTGATATCTTACTATAATACTGCGGCATGTTAGGTTGATATCTTACTATAATAGCTGTGTATGTTAGGTTGATATCTTACTATAATAGCTGCGTATGTTAGGTTGATATCTTACTAAATAGCTGCGGCATGTTAGTTTGATATCTTACTTATAATAGCTGCGGTATGTTAGTTTGATATCTTACTATAATAGCTGCGGATGTTAGGTTGATATCTTACTATAATAGCTGCGGTATGTTAGGTTGATATCTTACTATAATAGCTGCTTCATATGTTAGGGTTGATATTTACTATAATATCAGCTTGGTTATGTTTGTTGATACCCCCCCCCCCCCCCCCCCCCCCCCCCCCCCCCCCCCCCCCCCCCAAAAAAAAAAAAAAAAAAAAAAAAAAAAAAAAAAAAAAAAAAAAAAAAAAAAAAAAAAAAAAAAAAAAAAAAAAGTTAGTGAACTCATTAAGTTTGTATCTTTAATATCTGATAATGTTGCGGTTTGATATTTATACTTACTATAGCAGGTTCGGTTAGTTTGATATCTTACTAAATCTGCGGTTGTTGGTTGATTTACTATAATAGTGCGTATGTTAGTTGTATTCTTACTATAATAGCTGTGGTTAATTAGGTTTATATCTTACTATATAGTCTGATGTTATGTAGTTTGGGTATGTTAGTATAATACTTAATGTCTATAGTTAGGTTGATATCTTCTATAATAGCTGTGGTATGTAGTTGAATTCTTACTTAATAGCTGTGTATGTTAGGTTGATATGTTACTATAATCTGTGGATATTTAGTATATCTTTATATAGTGCTGTGTTTATTATATTACTTAATAGCTGTGGTATGTCAGATTG